>DWIE01000095.1:0-23734 GCA_018248235.1 Choaspes benjaminii
GGCGTCCGATCTGTGTCCTCAAGAGTAGCACCACATCTGTGTTTGCAGATGTTATGGGCTGCAGTTGCTACTTACCAGCAGGTAGACTGCAAGCCCGTGTGCTACTTCATAACATAAAAAAAGGTTACTTCTTTCACGCTATGATGGTGGGTGGTATAAAACTTAAGTGCTTTTGGTATTTACTGGGAACGTTGGCGGGCCTCATTCGTCATTTTTCCTAATACCAAACCCTATAGTAGAGTGAGAGAGAGTAAGTACCTTTTCACCCGACATGGGAATACGAACTCAGGACTCTTGCTAGCGTTGTGCTTTACTATGAAGCTTAACTTAAGTGTCCTTAACTTTCTACTTAATCACCTACCTACTCTTGAACCGCCAAGATAAATAAAACGCAGGAATAAAATTTATTGTAAATATTTGAATATTCTTGTAGGTCTTCTTTGGCGTCATGTCCGGCTCTGAATATTTCGGCATTTCATCAACTCTCATGGAAGTGTTCGGGATATCACGTGGCGCAGGCGCACAAATATTTAACCTGATCGACAATATTCCCACTATCAACCCATTATTGAATATCGGGATCACTCCAGCATCTATTGAAGGGAACATTGAACTTAAGAATGTTCATTTTCATTATCCCTCTCGACCTGATATGCCTGTGAGTATAATTATGTAGTTTGAATAAAAGTTTACTGTTCATAATAAAAATATTGTACATGATAAACTACAAACAGAACTTGTTAATCCATAAGCCCCTTTGATTAATAAGTTCTAATAAAAAAAAACATTGCATATAGGTACTGAAGGGGGCGAGTATGAGTGTGCAGAGAGGACAGTCAGTAGCTTTGGTAGGACCCTCTGGCAGCGGCAAATCTACTATAATTCAGCTGCTGTCTAGATACTACGATGTAGTAGAAGGTAGTGTAAGTATTTCAAAGTTTTTTTCTGTATAGAATGCTTCAAAGTAACAGAAGTGTCATCGTTCATAATCGTTACAAATATGCCAGTACCAGTCATCAGTTCATTGAAAATCAAATAAGTATCACTCTTCTGTAGGGTTTTGTGGTATTATTAGTTATGGTATTATTATATTATAATATTAAATGAATTAACCAATTCATTCTGCTAACCGCCAGGTGAGCATAGACGGCGCGGACGTGCGCGAGCTGTCGGTGCGGTGGGTGCGCGCGCAGATCGGGCTGGTGGGGCAGGAGCCGGTGCTGTTCAACTGCAGCGTGCGCGACAACATCCGCTACGGCCGCGAGGACGCCGCAGACCACGAGATCGAGGCCGCCGCGAGGCAGGCCAACGCGCATCAATTCATTATGAAGCTACCAGCCGTAAGATTTAAGTTTCCTACGTGTATAATAATAAAACTAGCTTAAATGCTATCCCTGACCCATGGTATCTCATTATTCCACGCAGGGCTACGACACTGTAGTTGGTGAGCGTGGCACATCGATGTCGGGTGGACAGAAGCAACGTATTGCAATTGCTCGTGCCCTGATACGAAATCCACCGATACTGCTTCTGGACGAAGCTACTAGCGCTCTTGATACCGCCTCCGAAGCTCAAGTTCAGCGAGCTCTGGATAAGGTTCACTAATTAATTATGTTCTCTTTTTAACTTACATCTTCTTTTATGCTTTATATATTTCTTACCCTAAAAATCCATTCATAAAAGATCTGGAGGTGATAGAAATTCATTATTCTTTCAGGCACAAGAAGGTCGAACAACAATTGTCGTAGCACACAGACTTTCAACAATAAGAAATGTCGACAAAATTTATGTATTCAAAAAAGGAAATGTGGTAGAATGTGGAAATCATGAAGATTTAATGAGTAAAAAGGGTCATTACTACGACATGGTCATGTTACAGACCTCGTCAGACACCTCTGATACAGATCAAAAGAGAATCTTAGACAGGATGGTTTCAGTTGCAAGTAGTCATGGTGATGATAAGATCCAGAGTACGCAAATCGAAGTAAGCACTTTACAATATAGAAAGAATGACTTATTATTTAGGACTGTGTCATTGTCTAAAACATAACAATATTTTTTTTTTCTTTCCGACTATGCAATGGTTTGTTTACACAGGCTATATCTGCGTTGCTTCTCTTGAGGTGCAAGGTAGCCTCATGTGTCTTATTTTTGCCGGCACGCAGATCTTTTAATCTGAAATACAACTCGCGAGAGTTTCTTCACAGCAGAAATAGATGATAAATTATTGCTTATCGTGGTAGGAGAAAGTAGAAGAAGAGGAAGAGCCAGATATTTCTTTCTGGCGTGTAGTGAGTATGAACTCGCCGGAGTGGAGGTCGATAACCGTTGCCAGCGCCAGCTCCTTCCTCAGCGGGTTCGCGATGCCTCTCATGGCAATCATACTCGGCGACTTTGTTGGTGTGCTCTCCAATCCAGACACTGAAAAAGTTTTAGAAGATATTAAAAGATATTCTCTGATCTTCGTAGCCATCGGTATACTTTCAGGATTCACGAATTTTATTGAGGTATTTTTGTACGCAATAGCCGGGGAACATCTTACCGAAAGGCTACGAAAGTTGATGTTTGAAAAGTTGTTACATCAAGAGATAGCATACTTCGATGACAAGACAAATTCTACAGGCGCGTTATGCGCTAAACTATCCGGCGAGGCCGCATTAGTGCAAGGGGCAACCGGGCAACGCATAGGAACAGTATTGCAAGCGCTGGGAACATTCACATTCGGTTTGGCTCTCTCGCTGTACTTCGAATGGCGTTTAGGACTGGTGGCACTAACTTTTGTACCAATCATGGCAGGTATTTTGTACAAAGAAGGAAGAATAATAAGTGCTGAATCATTTGGGACTGCAAAAACTATGGAAGAAAGTTCACAAATAGCTGTAGAGGCTGTTGCAAATATTCGCACAGTAGCCTCATTAGGCAGGGAAGCCACTTTTTGCAAGGAATATGCGAATAGGCTGCTACCAGCGCTTCACCTAGCCAAGAAGTCAGCCCACTCCCGCGGCATCGTGTTTGGTTTAGCGAGGGGAATGTTCAACTTCGTATACGCCGGTGCCATGTACTATGGAGCTACATTAATAGTTAATTATAATGTCCATTACTCCATTATACTTAAGTAGGTGAAAAATCATCACAATTAGAGTGACAAGTTATGAGATCCTACGATATATTTCTATAAATGACGACTGAATACGTTTCATTTCAGATCAGCTGAAGCTCTCCTCTTGAGCTCTGCCACAGCCGCACAGGGTTTAGCGTTTGCACCCAACTTTCAGAAAGGCATCCGTGCCGCGTCGCGTATCATCGTAATGCTTAATAAGGAATCTAATATCAAGGATCCTGACGAACCGGCAGTTGAAAATTTTAGAGGTACAGGTGAAGCAGTGCTCAAGAATGTTCAATTTAAATATCCAACCCGTCCTCTCATACAAGTTTTAAATGATTTCAATCTTCAAATAGAAGAGGGTAAAACCATAGCGTTAGTAGGTTCTAGTGGCTGTGGAAAAAGCACTGTCATACAACTTCTCGAGCGATACTACGATCCTGATGAAGGAACAGTGGAACAAAACAACATTCCACTTCCTAAACTTCGGTTAGCCGATGCCAGACAAACAATAGGTTTCGTGCAGCAAGAACCAATATT
The DNA here is from genome assembly GCA_018248235.1 of Choaspes benjaminii. NCBI lineage: Eukaryota > Metazoa > Arthropoda > Insecta > Lepidoptera > Hesperiidae > Choaspes > Choaspes benjaminii. The sequence goes on from DWIE01000095.1 coordinate 3,644, forward strand.
GTTCGACCGGACTATTGGTGAAAATATAGCATACGGTGACAATTCTCGAGAATACAGTATGGATGAAATTGTAGACGTTGCCAAGCAGGCTAACATTCATAACTTTATTATATCTCTCCCTATGGGTTACGACACAAATATAGGTAGTAAAGGCACACAGTTGTCCGGTGGGCAGAAACAGAGAATAGCTATTGCAAGAGCACTGATCAGAGGACCAAAAATGCTTTTACTAGACGAAGCTACTAGCGCGTTAGACACAGAGAGTGAAAAGGTGGTACAAGAAGCGCTGGAGGCGGCGAAGGCGGGGCGCACGTGCGTGGTGATCGCGCACCGGCTGAGCACCGTGCGCGACGCGGACCTCATCTGCGTGCTCAGCGGCGGCCGCGTGGCCGAGAGCGGCACGCACGCGCACCTCATGCGCCTCCAGGGACTCTACTACAACCTGCATAGAAGAGGATACGCGTAAAATAAGAAAAACATTAAAGTGTAGTAACCAAGTGATATGTAATAATGCATTTCTTTTTAATGTTTTTGTAAAATCGAATATATTAAATAATAAAAAAAATTGGCCAATTTGCCAGTATGATACAAATACTGGACGTTGGCTAAAAGCCTACTTAACTAGATACCTACCTAAACAGTATTATCTGTTAATGTTGTCAATACTGTGACTAATGAGACTGATCTAGTGTGATTAACAGAGAAAAAAAATGTTATTCCACAATACATGTTTTAAGATCCAATTTGCATAATTATACTTTGAAAGCAATTTAATTTCGGAATTGAAAGAATTCAGAAAGAATATAAAAACCACTAGAATTAGATTAACATGATAGAACCTTTCAATACATACTCTAGCGATCAGATAAAGTAATAAAGTATTAACAAGATATGGGATATACTACTATTTAAACACAGTGAGTTCTACTTTCTTTATACTTCACAAATAGAGTAGTAAATGAAAATTGTTACCAGCCATTGCTATTTATATATACATCTATATTATAGACATATAGAAGACAGTGGATGTCTCAGTTACTAAACTTTTAATTTCAGTTACAATATGATGAAAATATAAATATTTCTGCAGTGAATTACATATATTTTTATTATTATTATAGCATATTATACATTAGCATTTTAGCATCATACAGAAGGAAAATCTGATCAGTAATGTTTACTTAATTGGTACTTAATAGTATTAAAATATTAAAAGTATGGTAAGTAAAGGGATATTTGAATGTATCACAAATCTTTAGTTAATCTATTAATTATTGCCTACAGTTCTTACAATAAACACTTGTAGTTTTGTGGTATTTATTATATTATTAATTTATGGGAAGCACTCCTAAGTATAGCACGAAGCATATAAATGTTCATTGATGTTATTGCTATAGGTATTAAAAATATTTTTAATTCCATTATTTATTCACAAAATTAACAGTGACAATTTGATAAACAAAACCGGTTTTGTTTTATCTAAAAAAATAACATTGTGAATTCTTCACGTCCGATTATGGTAACATGTGTCTTCATCATCAAAAGAATAAAATATAAATTTCATGTATTTGCAAATTTTTCCTCATGTTTTAATAACCATTCCTTTCTATCCATTCCACTGCTGAAGCCTCCTCCTCTTGAGTGAGAAGCGACAATCCTGTGGCAAGGAATCACAATGATGTGGGTGTTTGCCCCACAAGCAGATCCCACTGCACGAGAGTGGCTTGCTGTTCGGCCCATTGCTTTGGCCAAGTCCCCATATGTCTTTATTGTTGAGTAAGGGGTATTTATTAAGCCTTCCCATACTTCCTTTTGAAATTCAGAACCGAAAGTTTTGATCGGCACAGTAAAGACTTTCAGATTTCCTTCGAAATACTCATTCATTTCTGTTTCAAACTGATTCAGTAGTTTATTTTTGTCCTCAATAAACGTACACTTTAACTTTTTGGACAACGATTTGATATTTTTTTCAATTTGTTTGGAATCCTCAAAGATAACCATGCATAGAAAAACATCGTCCGCAGCCGCTATAATTTTCCCCAGAGTGGTTTCTATCGAACACACAAACACCTTGTGTTTCGAACTCGAAGGCGCTGAATATTTTTTTAAGATTTCTGACAGATCCATGACGTAGAATTATTCTTGAAACTAACAAGTGGGATGCAAACAATAGCTATGCGCTTATAATTTTTTTTTTAACTTGAAGATGTTATTTTGATTCCGATACCTGAATGAAATTCACTTTTGCAACGCGACTAACTAAACGAAATGTCTTTTTTTTTATATTATGAATTTATAACCACAAAGAACAATGATAAGTAGGTTCTAACAATTCTAAGTACCTAGGTAATCTAATACTAAATAATTAGCTGTTATGATTTTCAATAGGGTAGGTACCTACTTTCAATCGTATTATTTGTTTGTTTGGTTTGACTTTTTTATTTTTTAACGAATTCGGCATATTGCCATACAGCCTACCTTCATTGCTTCTGCATGTTGAAATATCAGTATAAACGAGAAACATTAACTGCTGATTCGCAAAATTGAGAAAATCATGAGGCCAAGGAAAGCTGATAAAAAAGTTTCAGCCACGCACAGGAATCTTTGTCGTGGCTTAACATTACTATCCAGGTGACAGAGTCTGACGCTCGTCTTTTTTAGATGGCCAAATTGTAATGATGGCCAAAAAACACGTAACGCCATTTAGTGGAGATTATAGAAAAATGAATTTAGTACAGCAAACGATCATAAGATGGCGTTAGAAGTTTCTTTTATTTATTGAATTTCGCAACAATTAGCATTTCTTTATTATTATTACACCTATATAGATAAACTTGAAATAGCTCCTTTTACAAATTTTGGATATTTTCAAGTGATTTTCACTGTCTTAGCTCCTGTACTTTGAGCTGAGCATTTCCATGTCAGTCAGTCAGTTATTATTTTTTTAATTTTAACTTTTTATATATACTGACTTGGGTAGAAACGGGTGACCGAATGCTTACGATATCCCGGACTTTGTCTTATTTTTAATATTTATATTTTCATACTTATAAACGTAAACTGGGACAAAGTTATAAGGCAGAAAATAGTAACATCATTTTTAAAAATCGTTTAATGGTACAGTTATTTCATGATTTATGAATTATTTAAAATTTGAAGTCAACATTTACTTCAAATTTTATTAACATACATTTAGTATAAAATATTATATAGAGAGTGAAAATTTCTATAGCCCCATTGTAATATAAAAAAGCGACATAAAAAAGAAACAATAACATACATGGAGTTTAATATGTGATAGAATACATTACACATTATTTCACGGTCTCTTCTTTGAGCAGTGCTTCTTAATTTGAAGGTTCCACTTGAAGCGCGTGTGAACTGCACACAGTTTTATTTAATTTATATTTTAATTTTGTAAATCCCGTTCTTGCAGTCAAAATATGTTGACTACAACTAAAATAAACAAATAAATATATCCTTGAAATTGACGACCTTATAGCGACAAAACCTCGATGGCAGATGATACGACAAAAAGTCATATCTATTGACTGTTTACAATTTAGTTTAATATAGTTGTTCATAATTAACCAATAACATTCAAGTGTCTGAATCACGCCATCGAAGTTTTCTAAGATATATAAATTCCGATGAACAACTGTCAGAGTACCGGCTCTTCCCAAGCACGACGACCTTGCCTTGTTTCAATTCTCTTTTCGCTAAAACCTCGTAGTCGGCAATAACCCCATACACGCTATTGCCGGTTCAATTACAGATGAAACAAATAAAGTAGTAATTGCTTTGATGTAACAGTATGACAGCCAGCATTTACAAAGGAAACGCGTCTTCGAACGCCGTCGGCAGTCATTTGCTATCGATATCATGAACTGCAGTACCTATTTATCATTTGAATGGACAGATTTAGTCTTCTATTTCATGGGGCTAAAAATGAAACTTATAAATAATCTTTATTTTTTAAATTTCTTCCGGAATCCATTGTTATTAGGTTGTTATTGTTGTCATCGGTGAAAATATTCTTTTAAGGAATTTCAGTTAGCTTTTGCTTCACTATTATCTAAGAACTAATGTATCAATGAAATATTAAGAATCATTTCACTTTTACAACAGCTTTTCCTGTGTTTTCCCCTCTTAATATGCCAACCAAGGCATCCACCATATTATCAAATCCGTGGTAAACTTTTTCTTTATATTTCAGTTTTCCTTCCTTTAACCATTTTAAATTCATTTCTATTCCCTCGTTCCAGCGGTCGTTCCATCGATTTACTAGAAAACCTTCAACCTTTAACTCCTTAAAGACTATAGAGGGCTGCACAATTGAAACTTTGGGCAGCACTGTGTCGTTGTAGGATGAAATAGAACCACAAACAGCTACTCTACCAAATTTATTCATGTAACTCATAATGGTAGAACTAATTTCGCCTCCGACATTATCGAAGTAGCAGTCAACGCGCTTAGGCGCGCCTTCCCTGAGTGCGGCCCTAATATCCACAGTTTTGTAGTTGAACGCTCGATCGAAGCCGAGTTCCTTTTCCAAGTACTCGCATTTTTCTTGCGAGCCGGCAAATCCAACTACCCGACAACCTAGAATTTTACCGATCTGTCCGACATGGGACCCGACTGCACCGGCTGCACCCGTTATTACAATCGTCTCGCCTGCCTTAGGTTTACATATTTCCTTGACACCAAAGTAAGCTGTGTTGCCTGGCATCCCAAGTATTCCTAATCCGAGAGAAATCGGGTGTGGGCTCACGTCTGGCAACACAGTCAGTGGTATAAAAGAAGAACCACTTGCTTCGTTAGGATCGCATACCGTATGAGTTCGCCATCCAAAGTATCCAGCCACATAGCTACCAACAGGAAACTTTTCATTTCGGCTAGATATAACTCTAGCAACTTGTCCCCCGATCATGTCAGTTGGCAACTTATATCCTATCATATAAGCTCGCATATATGGATCGACACTCAAATATTCCGCCTCAGTCAAAATTTCTCCATCTCTTAATTCGGGTAATTCCTCTTCGACTACCTTAAAGTCACTTTTCTTAGGTTCGCCTTGAAAATATTTTGTAAGTATATATTTCTGTGCACGTATCTTGCCGGTAACACTCGAATAGAACCGTTTTGTAATGTAAAGAGCAGGATATAATTTGGTCATTGTAATAATAATATTTCCGTCTCTGAAATACTCTTGCTAATATTACAAATGATAAATTTGAAACACGGTTTTGTAGAATGTTGTGATAATAAATCGTGATTAAACTTCCATAGCACAGAAAAAATGAATACTAATGAGATGTTGCGCGAGCGCTGATTGCTGATAGTGATAATACAGAATTACAAATGATTACACATAATTATAGAGATAGATGATTCTACTCTATGGACTGATAGTTCGCTTTTAGAATAAATAAAAATAATAAAGATTAATTGTCTCAAATTATAAACTAAAATTGATTTGTGTGACCATATTATAAATTTATCAATATGGTATAATTATCGTTACATTAAATAGAGGACTATACTTTTTATTTACTTGTATAATAGTTATAAGATGTATAAAAACTAATTTATATCTTATCAGTGTAAAAAGTATGTACGACTTACTTACTTATATTGACTGTAAACACTCAAATTCACTCGAAATATACAAATGATAGCTTTATTTAGTATACCGTATCGAGTTCATTATTACAGGTCAGCGACAAAGCAGTCAAACCGCATTAAAGTCAAAATAAAAGTACATGACGTTTACTTTGTTGGATGTTAGTTTTCATTATATTATCTGTCTTCTCTACTGTCTATTTGCTTGCAAAATGGACGTTCCGATTGTTGTTAGTGTTTTGTAAATGAAATTTAAGGCAAAATTACGAACTTTATATCACAATATTTAATTATATCAGATATCAGCAAATATACAGAATGGCTTAGCGTGAATTTCGTAATTAAAAAGAGTTGTAGTGTTTTGAATATTCGACATCATTGAACTATCGTACCGCGGTGTTTTGTTTTAGTATACCTAAATATGAGTACTGACCAAGATTTCACTTGTGTGTTTTGTAAGGAATCATTTGAAGATAAGGAGACTCTGCAGGAGCATTTCAGGTATCAATAACCTAACACGCACAGCTTAGTATATATCTGCATATCTAGGAGTCTGTAACTCTAGTGTGGTTTGCAGGAAACACGGAGACCCTAAGTTTAACCATGGAAAGGTCAAGAATCGCTTTCAGAATGAGCCATCTGTTGATAAATCGAGTGAAGAGAATGAGGTGGTGGGCTGTGATGTATGCGACGAGACCTTCCCATCTATATCCAAGGCAATCACACACAAGCACAAGATACATCCAGACCATGATGCCAAATACTTCTGTCCCTGGTGCGGCAAGCTGTTCACCATGAAGGTAACAATTTTTTTTTCCTATTTACTACTATTGCCAAAAAGTATTTTTTATTCATACATGCTTACAGTTGGTCATAGTTGTTACGGTTGTAAAGTTTCAATTTTCGTATCGGTCATGCTATGCTTAGTGATAACAAAGCAGATGTGTCAGCCTTACACAGGATACATGGGGCAACCAACTGTACACTCAAGAATAGCAGTGCATTTGTGACCTACTTCAAACTGAAGTATTGCTCTGTGTTGAGCTAGGTACAAATGTCATGGGCTGCAGTGGAACTTAACATCAAGTGAACTGCATGCCTGTTTGCTACTATAACATTCATAATAAAACAGCAAAAAGAGATTTGATTGCGCTTCTGGGTATTGGTGTGTGCTAACATGTGCAGAATATAGTCTTAGAAGTACCACCACATGTTTAAACAATCATAACATACATTATGGGTAAGCATTATCGCCAAGTGGATTTTTAAGTGATATGCTACTTAATCATAACTGGGCGATAGAGCTTTGCTCACCTTTTTAATTTTTATGGCCAACTGAATAGCTACTTAAAGCCATCTAGTAGAGAGTAGGAGATAATTCAATAGCAACAATCCTAGTGCTTTAAAATTCAAAAGCCATTAGTTTTTTTTTATCAATAGTTTTTGTATTAATTAGACTTGATCAAAATCATTAGATCCATGAAGCGATCCTCAAAAAACATATGTATTTACAAGAATATAATATTAGATAAATGTTTAAACTTGTGATTTTATTTCAGCATTTATACAACAAACACATGCAGTTGAACCATAATGATTCACCGGAGACTGGTGATGGCATCTTTCACTGTGATTGTTGTAATGTTGATTTCCTTGTGGCATCAGCAATGGTATACCACAATAAATTCTTTCACCGCCAAGACTCTGAGTTGCCAGCTATTGGCCAATCAAAGAAAGTAAAGCTGCATAGCCAGGAGGTGTTACCAATTTATTACTGTCCTTTTTGTGGGGAAGAGTATAATAACAAAGTCAACTTACATAAACATATGGGTGATGACCACAGTGATGAAAACCAACGCCCTGATGAAGTGTTGCGATGTCCAATATGCGATGCTGTATTCTATCACCTTGATGCCTATGAACTGCACCTGAGCTTTCACTCTTCAGAGGATATATACAGTGATGAAAATAACATATCCCAGTCCATTGCTGAGTTTTCATTAGAGTGTGTTCCTCCTGTTATGGAAAAAGTAGAAGAAGAAATAAAAACAGCAAGCGATGATGGAATTGAAAACTTTTTGCAACTCATTATGGATGAATCACTGGAGAGTGGAAATACTGAATCAAGTGATAAACCTAAATCAAAGAAACACAAAAAACATAAGAAGTCCAAGAAGTCTGCCATTACTTTAGATGAGTTTCTTAATATGAACAAAGATGTTTTTGGTGATGGCTTAAATGTACAGGGTATTGAAGAGGTTCCAACTCAACATGTTTTGAAAAAGTGCAAGGGTAAAAAAGAAGGACGCATTAACGCTACAAAACCAATTCCCGCATCTGCTATAGCTAAGCTAAAAAAGCAAGGTATAACTATCAAAAGTAAAAGTGGAATATGCTCACCTATGTTACAAGCAAACAGAGAGTTAACAATTAATACCCTCAGTGAACCAAATTCTTTACCAATCAAAGTACAAGAAAAACCACAGGCTGCTTCTACTTCTAATGAATTATTATCTAAATTGTTGAATCAGACTAGTAGCCAAATTAAAATAGTGAAGAAGTCTACAATGGAAAACATTAATAAACAATTATCTCCTGTGCCTAATAGCACAAATATGTTTGATAATGATGATTTGCCCGGTCATTTAATTGAAGAGAAGACCATAGAAAAAAATTGTGCTACATTAGAAGATACTAATAACACTCAATTGGCTAATAAAGATATGGATACAGAAGATTCTGAACATGATATGACTAATTTGGATGAAAATAAGGAAACAACAGTGGAAAACGCACAGTCAATAGAAAACGATATTAATACAAAAATACTTGATGATGTTGATAATAAAAAAGGATTTCAAGACCCAAACATGCCTAAATCACCAAACATTATGAGAGTGGTATGTCAACATAAAACGGATATGAATGACCAACAAGTCGACACTGAAGAGGAAGTAAAAGAAAAAGAATCAGAAATTGAAAATGGTAATGACATTTTACAGGTTCACCATGATCATCTAGACGGCGCAGAAAAACAAAATTCAAGTGAAATTGAAACTCCTAATCACAAATCGCTAGATGCTCTTAAACATCTAAGTCACCTTATTACAGTAAAACAAATTCCAAGTCTAGAAAATACAAGTAGTGTAGATCAAGAGGGAAATAAAATTGCGGAAAACAATAGAGAAGATAGTAATAGTAACAAGAAACCATCTAACGATACAATAATAGGCAAGGACCTACAAGATGTTACTTTCAAAAAACCATTGCCGGTAAATAAGCCAGATATTTCGGCGAAAGGTACAGAAGTATTCAAAACCTTAGGTAGACAGTTAACAATCAAACCTTGTTCGTCTAGTAGTGCCATGGTAAAATCTAGTGATGAAAGCGATAATGATGAGGAAGAATTTGATGATTTAGATATTCAAGACAATGGCAATTTTCATATTGAAACATCTCAACAAAATAATGTAAAGTATAAATTGCCAGCCCTAACAACTGTCCCTAAAGATGTAAAAAAACCCATTTTGCTTAAAAATGTTTCTAAAGAACCAACTGAGGAAGAAGACCAAGCTAAAAAGTCATTTAATGTTGATATTTTAAAGCGATTAACTAATGTAACGGCCAAGCCAATCGGTGTTTCTAGGAATACTAATGAGAACATATCAAAATTATCACCGAACTCTGTTGGGTCTAAACAATTCGTCCAGAAAATTGAAAAATCCAAGCAAATAGATGAAGACATTGAAATTTTCAATATAGATGACTCTGACGACGAAGATGATCAGAAAATACAAAATGAAGAAGATACAAAAAAGCACATAGTTAATTCTCCAAAATGCAATGAAAGGCCAAGCACCGCATCTGCCGATGTGTTGAAAAATCTTAGTAAAAATATAACTATAAAATCCACAAGTCAGAATAAACAGCCAAATCTTTTAAATGTTAAGAAAGAACCGGATGGCGGTAGACCAAGCTTAATTAAAAATATGATAGGTGCAGGTTGTGATAGCAAAATCAAGTTTCAAACATCCAAACAATTTAATACAAATATAAGCCATACATTAAAAAAATTAGGCAACAATATCTCAATAAAATCACAATTCTCAACTCAAAAATATCAAAATGAAATTGAGGAAGAAAGAGACGATGGTCACCTATATCAACAAAGTGACGAGGAAAGTGATTCAGAAGTAAATAATATTAAGATCACAGAATTGCAAGATGATGAGGATAATATTACGAGTGACACTGATACGGAATACAATGGAAAAGTAATTGTACAGTCTCCACAGGAATCAGATAATGAAAATGAAGACTACACACACGATAGTCATAGTGATGATGATCCAACTGAAGATTTTGAAAGTCAAATAAAGATGAAAGTGATACAAAAAGAAAACAGTAACTCAAGAAGTTTAGATGCCTTTAAGAGAAATAACAAGGAACTAACTATCAAATCTGTAAATGATCGAAGTTCAGAACCTTTTCAAGATTGCAGCACTAGTAATAAAGGAATTGCCGGCATAGCGAAAAATATTTCTAAAGATGTAAGTATAAAACAATTTAGAGAAAATGTTGATAAACAAGATGGTACAGAAAATTACAGTAAAAACGTTAATATAGCTGGACCTTCAAAACAAAAAGCAGCAACCACATCAAATCAAGTAAACAAGGTTAACACAGTAAAAACTGTGAAAACCTTTCAATCTGAAACAATAATAGAAGAAATAACGACAACTGTTACTAAAACTATTAGAACTGTAAATCAATCGTCAAAGCAGGTAGCTCAAAAAGCAACTGTTAATAATTACAAACCTATAAATAGACCTCGAATGACGTTACCGCCTATTCAATCGAAACCCGTACAAGGGATGATAGTAAGGAATGCACCAACCGTTGGAGCGAAGATCAGAAATGCTGCGCCCATTTTACGACCTACAATCGCTCTTCCTGTAAAACAAGCGGGACAATTAGTTCCAGTCAGAAATCAGATTATCCCGAGACACGGCGTAACTTCATTCAGGCCTTCTGCTCCAAGTTCAGTAAACATTAGAAAAGCATCTCCTCAATCTAGCATTAAAAAACCTGTAATTGGGAAACCATTAAAGATTTCTCCTTTAGCCATGAATCAGACTATAAAGAGACATTCAGAGGAGGCGCCCGGACCTTTTAGTTGTTTTAAAAGGCCCAAGGATTCTATGTTAGATGGATTAGAAGATGAAATTGGCGAAGAAGGGTCAATGAATTTCTCTTCAGCTTCCAGCAGTCGATCGGAGTTCAGTACCACTGCAACAAAAATTGTGAAGGGAAAGTCTGTAGTCACAGCGACTCAGGCGAGATCAGAACAACATTCGGAACAACATATTAGTAAGCTGAGCAACATGTCTGGACTGAAAGTTGTTAGATCTAATGCTAAGCAAACTACACAAGTAGAATGCAAAAGTGAAGCGGGAGCAGCGAAACGCAATAATGCTATGGAAGCATTAGAAAAATTGCAAAAACAGGGACTTTTGATCAAAAAACCGCGCGTAGATATCCCCGAAGACAAGCTATACAACTCAAATAGTGATGATGAAGACAGTGATGAAAAATGATTAATAATTGATTTAGATGCATCCAACAAGGATTTGGGTGATCTAGACTGAAACAAGTGCTATTGTTGTGTAAAATTTTAAAACGGAATTATTTGATTTGCACAATAATAATGCAATTCAGTGAAGTAAAAAATATTTATTTTCGTTGTTCTCTGATATTATAAATATTAGAAAAATAGTTTTAAGTTACAATTAATCAGCTGTAAATAGAGAGTTTATAAGTATAGGGGTCATGCTGTTACTTCTGTAAAAAGTATGTATAGACATGATAGTTGTTCATCGGTGTTCTTATTGTAGAGTTCCAGCCACAGCAACTGGTTATTATTGGACTCCTTACAATATGCGTATATCAATCCTTGATGACAGATTATAACATGTGGATATGCTTTATATGCTGTTTGAATGAATAAATTGTGTAAATTTCATATGCAATGTGTTACGGTAATTTGTTAATTTCATAATGTCATTCTTCTATTAAAACTGACTACATTATAATAACCTTAATTCATTATATGCTTATACAAAAATAAACATTGGAATGATGTAATAAAACTTATACATTTTTATGAGAAACTCAACTTACACCTAATTTGTATACTGGTCTGGCTTTAGGATCAAGTGGGAGTTTATATATTGTATATATGTATATTAAAATAATTCAAACTGATCCCTGGTAATAGTCTTATTTAAATAAAATTTCCGCAAATGTGGATTATATATGTATGTAATGTTTGTTTTACATTTAAAATTTGACCAGACCAGTCAATATCTTATGACTATACTATAAAATTCCAGAAACTACCTTCAAAGAACTGGTAATGTAGGAATTAATTATTGTCAAATAACTGTATAACAATAAGGTTGAGCCTATAGCGAGTTGGAGAATTAAGTCTCAGAAACGTGAGAAAAATGTAATTCTAGACTAGACATGAAAGATGAATTTGTTTATCCTTGTAGTTTATTTTGAAACATTTATTTGACTAGTCACAGAAGGATTGTTTCCAGTAATAAGTTTATTCTATTACTTTTTGGTTTAATTATTGTTACTAACCTTGCCATTTATTAACCTTGGAAACAATGCCTTCAAATTTATTGGATTCCATTGAGTAAATTGATTGATGAATACATGCATAATTTGAATGAATGTTATTATGTATATTTTTATGTTCTCCAATGTGTAAAATAAGACCAGGTACATGAGTCGGTGTAGAGCTACTTTTCGTTACCTATTAACTGGCAAAACAAATAATTGTTCCTGAGTTATTTATTCCAATAAATGACTAATGTGTGTTAAGTGTTTACGGCGAATTATAATAAGATTTGATTTCAATATATGTGGTTGATAGGTGTAAGTTCGAACGTTGTAACTATAAAAGGCTTAAAATTAAATAAGAGATTTTTTAAATGATTTAATATCTGTATTTACATAGATAAATAAAATAAATAGTAATTGTTAAAGACCCAGGAGATACCAAAATATGCGTTTATTGATTTGATATAAATTGATATAATAATACATTTATATATTGATCACTTGTTAGTCAATCACAAACAGTCCATCGTACTGCGCCTTAATCAGACTTTGTTTCTACTTTGTTTTGTCTCCACTTTTGATCCTGTAAGAACAGAAAGAAATTAAAGACTTATTAAAAACTTAATTCATTGTGTAAACTTTTCTTTATATTTAGAAATAATCCTTCGTAGCGAATAATTAAAAATAAGTTGTTTAAACAACGAAACACAGACCTCTGTTTTTACATGCTATGAACATGCTTTTAAAAAAATATTATAATTCGTTATAATTACTACGTGTTAAAAATGGGGTTTATGGCCCATAAAACTGAAGCGGGTGATATTTACTTTATTTTAGTTTAAACCTAAATGTTATAAATACATTTAGATCAATAATTTAGATTTGGCAATTTTTAGTATTATATAATTTTCATGTATAAAGAAGTAAAAGAAAAATTCCAGTTTCGACACAACGAACACCACACATAGAACGTCTACTTGAATATTACACAAAATTTGTAAAAGTAGTCGTAAATGTTCAAACCAACCAAAGCCATAGACAACACAAAAGACGTCACAGCATGAGAAAACCACACTACAGATTCGCAGCTAACAAAACAATGCTGCAATAAATTGTTCAATTGACGCTAAGGCAAATTTGATGAATCTATTTATTTTATTAGCTGCATAACCTTGTGATATGGACTCTCATTTGATCGTTTAGCTTACCTTCTCCAGCTGGGACGTAACATGCGCGCAGACATAGCATAGAGCATTTCAGTTTTTTCAATCTCTACTTGTTCGAAACGGAAGACAATCGTGTGCTTATCATATGAACTACCTTTCAAAACTAGGAAAATTTATTAGACAAATAAAAAAGCATGGTATGCTAAAACGTGTAGGGGTGAATTTTGAAAAAAATACTTGTGCATAATTACGTCTGCATATTGCCACGTTTAAGCGAATACAATTTTGAATATTCACTGAAATCATTAATTGTGATATAATTATAAATTGTATGTTATTAAATTGCTAGATGTAAAAAAAACTGCAAAATCTCTATAATGTTGGATAATATTTTATTGTGTTGTTTGATGGTACATCAATAGAAAATCTGTTTTATAGCTTTGTACTTTGGAGGAGGGCCTTATCGATCGATAGGATCGACATCTTGCAACAAACTTAGCCGAAATTATCATTTTAATAAGGGCTACACTGAATACACTATAGAATCATGAAGTAAAAAGAAGGCAACACGGCCTTAATATGTTTCCAAACCAATTATACTTTTTCTTAAAAACAGTCATCATAACTGAGTTTATTTCTGATTGCGCCCCGCGACATTACATATTAGCGGTAACTTAAAGCAGGACGATAACATTTGGATCATGTTGAGGGCACGTACCAGCACTGCGAACTCATTGGACAGCCGGTACGCGATTGCACGCAATTTGTAGCGCAGTTTCAAGCCGCCTTGCGTTTTCTTGTACAAGGTCTGCAGTATTGTGTACATATTGCAGCAGTGCAACGTAAGAAACAAAACCGCCAGGTATGTTACCTGTCAAATTTCGCAAATAAAATTCATGAAAAAAACAACTGAAAGAAATGTCGCAACAAAAAAAACTTATTTATTAAGTTCAGCAACACATATTTCAAAAATAAATAAAAATAATAAATGAGAAATAACTGAAAAAGACACCGCAACTGAAAAACTTATTTATTAAACCAGCAATACATATTTCTAAAATAAATAAATATTCCAATCCATTATAATCATAATACACAAAACGAAAACTCCATATACAAAGCTGTAAGTACAAAAACACCATCCCTGTATATTGTTTGACAGGATAATTTTAAAAGTAACAGATCTTACTGAACACCACACCAATTAGAATTTACATTTTAAAAACAAAATAATATTAATATTGCTAATTAATAATTTATACCAAAATAATACAATTTTGACCAGTACCAAATATTTCGTATATTCGTATAATAGCTTTAACTTGTAATATTAATAAAAAATAAATACTACGTTTATTAAAAATTACAACCAGATGTTTCTTTTTTTTTATATATACACAATTTAAAAGTGGAAATGAGGCTACTAGCTTTATACATATTAAATTATGACTAGTGATTCAAGTCGAACTACTACCTAAGAATTATGACAGTCGGACGGTCTATTGTCTACAACCTACGGCCACAATATCTACGACTGCTTAGTAATATGCATCTTCAAATCAATTGGAATATAATACCGAGAACAGGGAACAGACCATTACTATCTTATACGGCGAACGAGCGTTACAGTTGTAAATGTAGTCTGTAATCTATGACTAAACGTATTAATATTAAATTATAACACTAAATAAGCATTGCATTGTGTAATAAATAAGGAAACAATATCCACAGCACAGTTGGAATAAGGTTTAATATTGTGCGTTAAGATCGGTTATATATAAAGTAATTAAACACAGCAAATAATAGCAAACGAAAATGCATGTTCGGTTTTACTTTTTCTTTGGATTTGTTTAAATCCTGTTATAATGTACTGTATAAATAAACAGGGCGCATCTGGTTTGTAACTATATACTAATTCTTATCACTTGATAATTTACTTTTTAAAAACACAAATTAACGTCATTAGGTCATTTTTATACCCACACGGCATTCATGCTATAGAATGAAAATTGTATAATTATAATATACTTATTGTTGTCAGAAAGAGGCATATATTACAAATACTCAAATACTATAATTTAGTGTCGTCGATCATTGAAATTGTATTTAATGGATAATATATAATTGTTTGGATTTAAAACATGCACTATCGTACCATGCAAATTTACTTATTATAATTAATTACCTACATGAACACTGCTCGCTAGGTTGCCAACTTATATTTTAGCTCTTAGTACATATGGTATTCATTAAGTCAATGAATTATCGGCGAACACGATAATGAATTATCCTGAACCACAATTAAATATGATATTAATTTTAATTTAAAAACAAAAAATATTTTCAGTATAAAATATGAATATCAGCCATCAAGTCAACATTAAAAACTTCATGTTCGGTAAATGATAAAATGCATATCATAGAATCATTTAATTTGAACTAAAAGGAAATATAACACTTCAAACAGTGAAAACGGCATACATGTACAATGACAAAATCAAAGCAGAAGCTCTAATCAACACTAAAAGTGAAATATTCTACAACAAACATTCTGGGTAAAATAATGATAGAATAATGTTATACTATTATAAATTATTTTAATAAATAATAATGCAAATTATAACAAAATATGCAAATTACAATCCCTCATTGACAAAAGTTACTTACGCTAAGCCCGGGCGCAATCGACGATTTCGTCGGTCCTTCCTTGCCTTTCGATGCTTCAACATAATTAATCTAGTTTTTATTTGGCTATCTCGCATTTTAAAAAGCCTAGAAACATATCCATGAAACAAAACAAGCTCGTTTCAATTCATGGCGTTCTGCAGTAGTATTCGATGGCATCAGAGAATGGGATATGAAATCGTACATTTGCGCCCGGTATGAGGCGATCGATATTCGATCCTTGTCTGATATAGTAAAGCGATGCAAACAGCAAACATATTTTTGCAGTTTCAGAATAACGTGTAATCTGTGTACAAGAAAAAATATATTCATATAAACATAAACCATGATGTGATTTGGACTAGTGTCAGTTGACATTGGAACACGACTAATAGTGCGCGCTTTTCTTTACGAATACGTAAGAGCATATATAAGAGCATAAAAATAGAATTTAACAACCGTTCCAGGGTATTCTCGATTCGCGCTGGCGAGCGACACTCTCCAATGATAACAGACACTAAATATCCATTCATATTTCCTAATTTGTAAAATAGTAAGGATAATTATTTGTGCAAAACTAAATCACCTATGTAACAATAACTATTAAAAAGTGCGTATTTAATAAAACTTCATGCTTTTAATTTTGAATTAACCGCAATTCAATGAAAGTCTTAAGAGTAGCACCCGAAGATTTATTGGGCGTAAGCTTATTTTATAAAGCCGGGAATTTATTTAAATTGATACGGTCTGATCTTTAGAATCACGTATACAAATGCTATAAAGTGAAATATTTTTGGACACGATCTCATATGTATGTTTTATGAAGACTTACATTCGTTGTTAAATGTAGGTATAACAGAACATAAATTAATTATAAATAATGGTAAATTGGTAATTTTAATATTTATCCGGTTCGACACTTATAAAGTTTTTTCAAATTCGAGTCATTTAAATCCATTTTACAATTTAAATAAGAAATCAAATGAAAAGCTTAAAATAATTATTAACATATTTTGAACATCTAAAAATCTATATATAACCCTCAGCTATAACGCGTGGAACATAAACATTCTACACCAATACCCACTACATCCTACATAAAACGAGGTTGGTCCACGATAGAAAAAAAGACTATTAAATGCATTCGAGTTTCTTCAAAGTGTACCACTTTAATAAGATAGTATTTAGCAGTCACTAAAAGCTAGTGAAAATATTAATGCAAACTTTCTTAAACAAAGAACAACGACTATAAATTCACTATATATATGGTGCTAGAATAGCACATTATAAAAATGTTTATCGCTGTAGCATTGTCTAAACGTCAACTTGTTTACTACACAGATGTAATTAAGGCTACATGTTTTAATTAATAACCATACTGCGAAAGCGCCTATGAAAAATCTACTACATCTTATTACAGTGGCACTGCTACTTAATTAAGGAGCGAGACGAGCTAGTACGAAGTCATATGTTGCAGATACATAGTGTAATAATCTAACTAGTAATTATGATTTTTGTCAACAGTTAACATTTCATTTCATCATACGGTATATAAATGCAACTTGGATAAATGTTCTGTGCAAGTAAGAAAAACTTAATTTATAAAGTCACTTTCAGATACTTTAACGCACAAACTCGACCACTAAAAGTTGAAATGTTGATATCGAAGATAACCTCAAACCAATAGTTTTTGATGTTTGCTCTATGGTATCGCCGTATATATAAAAAACATAACTCACGCCTGTATTTACCCGAAGGTGTAGGCAGTGGTAAACATCACCCAAGCTTCGCCAGTTATCTTTAGATCCCAAGTAATAGGTGGCGAGTCGTATATAAATGAAATAAAATTAAAATTATTATTTTGTTTACAAAAGAAACAAAAAATATCACAATATCAGAGATATAAAAGGATGTGTAGAGATTCAGAGATATCAAATGTAATAACAAACAATAAAACCTAATAATAAAATAATATTCCTTACCAACTCTGCAGCAACTATGCCATTAAAAGGAGAACATTAACATCAGTGGATTCAGTGAAATTGCCAATAGCCCACATTTATCGAAATTGAAAAAATCCGTACAAATATAATGTCACTAGTGAGATTGCTACATCACGGGTATTACAATTTTTGCAACACAAAATTACGATTGTAAAGAGATCAAAATATTTTTATGCTTAAATTCGCACCCATACTTTGACCTTCCGAATCTTGTTCATAAAACAAAGACATGACCAATTAAAATATCAGCGCTACAGTTATTTTTCATGAGACTCACAACCATTTCCGTATGCACTATTCAAACTTAGTATTTAGCTCATCTCGACCCTTCACAACTCGAACAAGCGCGCGTTCAGTCGTAAGGCTCACACACCTGCTCGTTCAGTTTCTGCGGTATCACGATGAGGGTGGTCACCATGTTGCCGATGCCGAGCAGCAGGAACGACATGCTTAAAGCTGGCACCTGCCACGTAGCCTCTGGGTGGTAGCTGATATGGTACAACGTGTAAGCAATGTATAGTTGGAACATGTATCCTCCAAACAGGAAGGGTAGCAAGTAGGAGAGCCCGCGCCACATCCACGAGTGGAAACCCTCGATGGTTATGTCCATATTGTGCCTCGCGCCCAACGCCTTCAGCCTATACAGCACCCCGCTTTGGTATCTGAATTGCATGTATTGGACTACGCTTATGTACGCTATGAACCACATGAAGGTGTGCCGGAACTCGTCCCAGGGCTCCTTCTGCGGCCAGATGAGCAGTATCCCGGACACGACGGTTGAGATGAAGTGGTGCAGCCGCCACCAACCCTTGATCCGAGACCCGTTCACCTTCAGTATGCTTTCGCGTATCGTAAGCGTGCAGTAGTACCACACGAGGAGGAAAATTAGTATCAGTTGCAGTGGCCTGAAATCTATGTAGAGATTCATAACAGCCAGAACGAAAGCTATTGCGCTGAGTACCAGTTTGAATTTTTCATACTCATCCTTATATTTGAACTTGTCGTTTTTATTCAGAATGGAAACGTTGACGTTGCCTAGTATTATTTTCAAATACAGGCTATTTTGTTTCGGTAGTGTAGCCTCTATCTCATGGAGCATAGCTTTCCTCTTCATCACCTCCCTCTCCAGCTGTGCTACACGGTGGTCTTTTGGTGATGTTTTTTCTAATCTGTTAATTAATTAATATTTCAACAGAACAGACCTCGTTTAAAAATATATCCTAGAATTTTTAACAATATTTGAGATATATTAAAATAAGAACCAATTTATGATATAGGTAAGATCAAGCGATATAATAATAATGATAATAAGATCAATATATTCATATCTATTAAACTTGATGCCATTAAGAATTTATGCTAAGATGATGTGAAATAATGTCATGTGAAAAATACGATATTTCTTTACTATATGGGGATAATGTTGGGATTAATGTTCTATTGTTTATTATTAATACTGCCTTATCGTGTAATTAGAGGCAGACAAGGTTCTTAATTAAACAATATGTAATGAACATTCAGATTCCTAAATTGATTTTAAACATGGCCACCTTTAAGTTACCTATTTTTAGGACGACCCATTTATACAATATCTTTCAACAAAGATTGGTAGCTCTGCCTCAGTTGTATCACTGGAGGTTAATAGAAATAACAGTAGTCAAAGAAAATACATCACACATGTATTACTTATAAAGATTATGTTAACTTATTCATAAATCCCTTGCTTATAATTCAGCAACAGTGAATACATACATTGCATATAATACTGCAACTGACCTTTGCGAGATATTGTAAGAAAATAAACTAACTCAATTGAATTGTCAGCTGCAATCATATTGTACAGTTGTAAAATTATTGTACATAATGAAAACCCGCATTTGTAGGACATGTGGGCGAAGAAACACATTTAGTGATTGCTTATCTTAAGGTGGTTAACACTACTCGCGTCCGTAGGAGAGTACCCTTAGAAACCCTACACGTGACCCCCGGGTGGTGCTAAATGAGTA
>DWIE01000096.1:0-23689 GCA_018248235.1 Choaspes benjaminii
AGCGTGAACAGAACAAGATGGCCGCAGGGAACGGCATACATTAAAAAAATAATAACTACAAAAATAAAAAGAAAGAAAAAATATGTGACAATACATATGACAAACAAAATTTATTTACGATAAGTATTATGAGTACAAGCGGCTTAATCTGACTTCACCTGGATAATATATATATACTTAATATATAATCGTCATAAGAGATGGTTGTGTAATCGAGTAAGCACTGTTTTTTTTTATCTGTTTGCGTTTAATTCATTCAAGTATGTTTATCTATTAAGTATATACAATAATATAGATACTAATTTAGTGTGCTTCATTTGATGAAAATGACTCTAATTATTATGTAACAAATTTAACTAGACTAGTATTTTTAACATTAATAATAGTATAATAAAGTTACGTCTCATATAATTTTATAAGTGGACGAAGCCGCATGAGAAGGCTAGTGACAAAATACGTTAACAAGTGCAAATGCTATACAGTTAGTAGATTGAATCGAGAGCTAGATAGAAGTTGATTTTTATGCGCTACGCAATTGGCGTAAACCAGTCATTCTGCGTCGTTCTTTGATACTAGGTACTAGGTTTTGCACGCGGCGGTCTATTTTACACTACCTACACTACCTAGTAATCTACTAGGCTGTTGTGAATAGATTTTTTATTTAAAGAAAATCTTATCTTTAAACTAAAATCGTTAAACTGAACAGTAAAAATAAATTTCGTTTTTTTAAGGTCATCTAGTCAAATAATAAATAAACAAAATAAAAATACATGGCATTTTCATTTCATTTTTTTTAGAACATAAATTGAGTTCTACAACATGAGCTTTTACACAATAGCCGCATATTCAATAGCTAATCTTTCTCTTTTACTTCCTTACGTACGTACTTTACCCACATACCAACAAAGTAAGTGTAATGCTTTTGTGGAAATGTCCTCACATAACCTGGTACAAACACACTTTTATCATACACCAAAGCGAGTTTGTACGTCTGATCGTTCATTATTGACCTTGCCAGTGAAATGTCTGTCCAAACGGGTTCGTTGATTCGTGATCCGAAGATAACCCCGGAGCTGGCTGGCGAATGGAAAGCGTTTGAAATTTTGTCTTCCATCGATAATACGGCCATACACGTGCTCGTGGCTACTATTTGAATAAAATCCGAGCTGCATGCGCCGGACGTCAGTTCATCTTATTTTTGTATCATTGTATAGACATCAAACAGGCTTGCAAATTTAAAATAAGAATAACTTGAAATCGAATTAATCTTTTTCTTTGTTATTCACCCCAGTGTCATCATAAACGGAGGTTATTTTTAGGGAACATTTAATTGTCTTGTTATCTGTTATTATCAGACCAAAATTGCGGTGAAAATTAGATAACAGCAAAATAGTTACCCATTGAAGATTCAAAGCGTCAAATTAACGATTAGAAGTAGAGTAAAATTGATATCCATAATTTGTTCATATATCTATGAAGCTATCGAAGATGCAAAGCGTCAAATTAACGATTGGAAGTAGTAGCTTAAGCAACCATTTAATAATGGAAGCTCGAAATTCTTGTCCTTTACTGTTTGAATCTTGATAGGTTATGAGTAATTTTATTAATTCGTTCCACAATGCCTGTGGCGGTTGTTTATTGTGAAGCGAGGATAAACATCAGTTGTGATTGATAGTGCTTATTGTCACATTTCAATTCCAAAGGAGTATCTTCAACGTAAGATGCATATTCACTTTGTACGATCGATAAGGTCGTTGCAGGTTAAATACTTTAAGAGTATATTGTATGTGCAAAGTTGGTTTAAGTTTTTTTGTATCAAAACAATCTTGTAAAGTAGTTTAAACAGGAATTTGTTAGGGTTTTTAAAAAATATATTGAGTCGTTTTAGCATCGTAGCGATTGTAGTGAAATTATTTTTATATGTATTTTACATACCATTTTAAAATCTGTAGAAAGAAAATACTACTGTAATCTCGAATCTGACAGCGTAGAACTGAAATACTTGATAAATACATTTTTGTCTATACCACATCTTCAATGAAAACTGCTTTAATACGATTTCAATGAGTATATTAGGATAAATAACACTTTTTGGAATTTTTTATCTGTCTGAAACTTGGCCTTGAATAGGCCACGAAATGATCTATTGATATGTAATCTCAATTTATAGATTATATTAACCATTAAAACTTAAACTATTGCATGTATCTTGCAAGGCTAACAAAATATTAGTATATTTAGACTAAGATATAGCAACGCTTGGTCTGGTAAACTTGCCACCTAACCAAACATGGTAGGTAGTCTAAAATGCATTTCATTGCTACATTCGGTTTGTTTTGTTACTTTGGCAAATGAATTTCTTTATGTGTAAAGATGCAGGCAAAGGTGTTGTATAAAATGTAAGGAAAGGTGTTTGCAAGGTCCTTTATTTTGCTTCTCTTTGTGCGTGTTTACCGGCAGCCATCGTGTTTGTTGACCAACACAAGCAACGCTGACGAATACCTTTCTTCCGAGAAATCTCTTTTTATTTGTTGATTTTGTAGTGCACCTCTGCAAATAATGTTACTGATTATATCCTCTGTCAGAGTAAACTGTAAAAATAATGTTGTACAGTTGAAAACAATACATAACGTATATATTAAAATTGCATGTACGTTTGGCCAGAAGTGGAAGTGGAAGCTCCAATAGCTTCTTGAAAAGGAAAGTCGCACGTGGAATGAGATAATGCGAGGTCTGATGATCATTAGTAGGCTCTACTATTATTCTGGTGATCTAATGTTTCATAAAAATATTTTATAGGTTAAATTATAGCGCTTCGGTGGAAATGTTCTGTTATGCGACAAAGACGTCGGAAGTTGTTACAAGGGGCTCTAATGTTTATAGTCGTACCAAACATCCCTAAGCTTTTAAGTTACTAAAAAATATAATGGCAGCAATGTCCTGTGAGGTGCGCGTTTATGTTAGCGAGGCGCATCCGTATAGGACGTGCATTAGTGCCGCTGGGCACACTACAAAACTGGTTACTTCATTATCGCCTGGATCGGAAGTCGCTGGTATGTTCTTATCGAGTCTTTTGAAATTTCAACAATAGTGGTATTTTGGTATTATTAGATAATATGAACTTAATTCTTTTATAATTTACGAGCGCTTTTGCTCGCGTCTTATAAACTTTCATTCCTTATTTCACCACTTTAGGGGTCGAATTTCCAAAAATCCTTTCTTGGTGCTGTACACAGCATTTCACGGCCCTATCACCAGAAGTTTGTTCTGTGCGTGCACATGTCAGTTAGTCAGTTTTCTTTTTATATATTTAGAATAAAGATACTGTATATTCTAGTTAACCAAATATTTAGACTGACTATAATAATGAGCAAGTAACCACGAATATTTGTTATTGCATTTGCGTGATCATCGATTTCACAAGACATCCATTCGTAAGTTGACCCTAAAATATTGAGATTATCCAAACGAAAATTGGAAACAACTTTGTTTAACCACACAATGCTCGCGGACTCTTAAAAAGTTGTATGTCGAGATTTCTCCATGCGAATTCAGGCGTTGTATGCAAATCCTACAGTCCGCAGTCCGGAGGCGTTTCTGATCCGTTGACATTATTATCGCTCCGCCCCTTTGTACCGAATTTCATGATTGTTGTCGCATCACTTTCACCGTACTTTTTATGCCGAGTATTGCCAGTGGTTGGTTCGGGCAACTTTGGAGCCTCATAAAATTGACAGAGTTTCATTTGCATTAAACATTCGGCCATGCGCGGGTACAAGAAGAAATATTCCGAAACGGATACGCACATTGTATTAAAGTGGACATTATAATTAATAAGATGTTCGGGCTCGGCATTTGCAAATTCGATCAACGCGTTATTTAGTAGCCGGCGTGACCTGAATATCGAAATCGGGTCGATCGATCGGAGCGTCAGAAGTCGATGATGTATCGCATGTGATACTGAAAGTTCACTAGGAACGCCTACTGTGGTTTTAAAATAAACTCGTCAGTTTATCTCGCATCCGATCTATTAAATATTTGAATGAATATTACCTTCAAACGTGACATCTGTTTCATCATTGCTGTGTCTCGTTAAACGGTTGCAGGGTGGCGTATCGCTTCTTCATTTACACGTTCCACTTTATTCAATAGGCGGAGGTGAGTAGTGTCAAACTGGTAGTACTTCTGATTTGAACGACCTTGTCCGAACCTCGCGTACTGCGCTCCGATGTCGTTGTTTTCCATTGGTTGATATAATTCTTATTCACACTTGATATATCTATTAGCTTGTTCTAATGTTATCGTTTTAAAGTTTAATAAAGATTATTATTATCCTCCTGCTGCGAACGCAGGTAGTGTTTACTAGTACAAAGAAGGCTAACAGCACAGCTACTTGTAACGACTTTGGCACGCATCGAGTATGAGATCAACAATGTCAAGGCGCGGTTATGTCACGTTGCGCAAGCCGCTCGACAGGTGAAGGAAATTCTATGTCCAGTTAGACAATATTGACGGGTGTTATCTACAGATACTTGTCTATTACTCGTGTGTTCCATGACAATGAACAATCATTATACCTATCTGGTTATTTCTCTATTATTTAACTATTCCAGTAATGTAAAAGTTTTGGCTTAAGTACATGTGGACATGCGACTTGGGTTTCACCATTGCAATTTTCTATTTGGACTCGCGCCAAATACGCATGGACACTTCGTACTTAAATTTTCTAAAGAGGAATCTGGTGAAGCCGTGTATGTGAACCTTTGTCAGCAAAGGCGCCGCGGGGCGTCTCCTGTCCGAGGCTGCTTTATGCAGACATTTAGGCAACCGCCTCTCGCAAGATTTATTAGCAAAATCGTCTTTTTGTAAATTATTCGCTTTAATCGAACTCAGCTTTATTTTTTCTCGTGTATTTAATGTTTCGATTCCAATTCAATGCATATCGTTTTATTATTGCCTATAAAGGTCCTTATTTTGTTGATGGTTAATTTATTAGCATTTAGTGGCATATTGCATTTGTTATTGGATATTATTTTTATCGGCAGTCTATTTCCGACATTAGTTTACATATTATTTTAATTTTTGGTCAGTTATTCTGTTATGTAATTAAAATTTTTACTAAATTTAAGAAGTATAAGTACTATATATAATAAAGAGTGTATCTATGTGTCTGCAAGCGATTACTTGAATTTGAATTTTTTATACTCATAAACGTTTGGTACAACGAAAGTCCTTGGACTTAAGGTTATACTAAATGTAATTGTAATATAAATAGGACAATATCTCAGTAATTATCCGCACACTATCAATCGAGATAAATCACTTCGCTATCTTGAACAGCTGCTGACCGGTATCTATGAATAAGGGCATTTTTAGAGCATGGTCGTACACTGCCTTTCCTTAATTGCTAATGAGTAATTTATATGTCTCTGAACACGACTCAAATTGCTGATAACAATGTCGATCTGTAGTTTGTATATTAAGGCGACACTTCATAAATATATTGGATTTTGATTAAAACAGATTTACCTATATATTTCGCAACTGGAAAATAATACAAAAACTATAATAGTTCCATAAAACTTATCGAATTAAATAGGCAGATAGGATATGAAGTATAATTATAAAAAGTTTCCAAAAATATAATTTTTCGGAGTTGTTTGTTAAGTTTGAATAATGATTTTGTTCCTTATAAAAGGGCAACAGAAGAGGCTTCTTAACATTACAACGCTGATTTTGAAAATAAATGTTATATGCATACAAATGTAATGTAACTAATTAAAAATCAAATATGTATTTAACTTACTGCTTAGAACAATAGCAGTAGCAGTGGCAATCGTCCCTGGTGACGGGCGAGTGCAAGTCGCGCTTGTCAATTCGTCTCTTTAAGAACGCGTGCAGCATTAATTGGAATTAGATTTGCAAATTAATTCGTGATCACGCGAGCAAGGGCTAAGCCTCGACTGGTGAGCCGTTGACGGCGTAAACCATGACAAATTTTGCATTCGCAATCATTTGCTACGATCTTGATTCCTATTGTGACTGCTGCCTGGAGTACTAATTCCGGCAACGAACTTAGAACTTTAGGAGGAGGCTAATTACGTAGCAGTGGCTGGGCGACCGAGGTTCGCTCGGCGTTTTTATTTTTATGCTTCAATTGTACCACACGTAACACCATATTGTATATAGTAGTAGAGAAATTAATAGCAACAATGCAAGTACTTCAAAGAGCCACAAGGTGGCGTTAGCGGTTTTTTTAAAACATCTTTTTTTGTTAATTGCGTTTTTCAGGAGTGACTAAACAGATAAACGTATTATGCAAAACTTTTTCCGTTTCAGAGTCTATATATATTTTTTATATGTATACAAGAATTGCTCGTTTAATATAAATTATAATACATCAATCTTCTACGTATGTTTGGATCTCGAAAATACTGTGATGACACCAATATACAGATAAATTTAATTAGTATGAGGAAAGTATTTTTAAAGGTTATCTTCAAACTGTCGTTTCGAGGTACTCGTATATCAGCGGAGCCGACTTTGACGATATTGGCGCTATAAGATAATGTAAATATTTTCATTCACTTCTCACATTAGAAGTTTGTTCTCCAGTTCGAGAATTATATAAACGTTGATCAGATGTTTACTAATAGGGGGTCCTGCAAGGTAGGTACTCGTGTATTATAAATTGATACACAATTGTGTCCCGCCACGATTGTTAAGAGAACGTTACGAGTACTTGTATAAGCTGCATACTTTTATTGCATCAATCACTGTACTTAGCGAGGATTCCAGCCAATCAAACTTGATTTGTTGTGTCTGCGCTCTTTGCATACATTAGGCGTTCAAGTATTTCTTTAGTCTATCTGCGCATATCGAAGCACCTATATGCGTCTCTTAATTAAAACAGGCTAAAAGTAAATGAGTAAATCTGAATAAGGTGAATTAAGAATTTTTTGATGATAGATAACACCACAGCTGTTACCACTTCACACAGTCGACACTAATATTGCGTGTGCGCATGGGAGTTTTAAACGGACATTCGTTGTAATTGTTTTTATATTATTCGGCACATTTTCAATTTTATTTAGTTTATTAATCTATCTACCTATCTATCTTTCTATCTATGAAATAAACGTTGATTAGTTTTATTTCAATATACGTTATTTGAATGAAATTTATTCTACCTACTGTGACATTTTGCTACAGATAAATCAATACAAAGTTATAAAACTTTGGTGTACTTATTATTGAATTTAAAAAAATAAAAGATTCTGTGTAGTAATTACTCTGTGCTGTTTCGAATATATTATTATGGCGAAAAATTAATGCTCTTACTTAAGGTTTCGGTCTCAAATAGCGTGTCCTGGTGAAGTTAATTTTGTATAATCGTGATCGTTAAGTACACGTTCGATCGTAATTACTGGAACCCGTTCCTAGGAATCTGTACAGTGTACCAAATATGAATATTAAATGCTAATTGAATCTTAATGAAAGCGATCTATTCGTTCCATTAAACTCTATGGTGCAACTGTTTCGTTGACTGTTCATTAATTCACGGAAACTTGGCTGTTTATTCGTTTGTGTATTGTATACGGAAATCTTTGTTAGTTTATATTCGACTTATAATTATACTAACGACTAAAGGTCCTTGAATTTATTTTAAATTAGGTTAATTTAAATCACTCAACTTACTAGCATCATGATAATTAAGTGTTGACCTCTATTTCCTCAGCCCTAAATTAATAAATGTTAATTATGATTAAGGTACATTTCATGAACGTGTCGTATAATAAAGGACTTGCAATGTTTTGTAATTGATTTGACAGTTCAATGATTATTTCAGCGATATGCTTATCGCCCCGTCAAACAGTCCATCGGCGATTTTAGCCGGTTTGATTAATTGAACCACCTCTGATACGTCAATATTTAATTAACGGTTATTGAATGCTATTTGTGAATACTTTCATTATATCTAATATGCCGCGAAACCGACAAGCTTGTTTGAACGGTTACAGGGAAGCAATTTAGAATATGCGCGAGAGGGTCGTGAGGACCGTAATGATGATCAATTCTCTGTTTATCCCAAAGGAAAACTGGCTTGATTCTATGTATATATATGAATGCTACGATGAGGTTTTTCTCACTAAATTGCGTGCTAATAATCATTTTATAATCTTCTTTAATTGAATCACTTTATGATTGGTCGAGACAATAAAATAATAGTTTATAGTATCGTATTGACTGCTAACAATACTACTTCGACTAATCGTATTTTTGGTGTTATATAAGTAAATAAGTAAACGCTCAGATGTCTTTAAAAGGCAATTTGTAATTAATGATTCTGATTTGGAGTCAGGACAACATAACATGTGCCAATTCCAAGAGACACATTAACTAGTCAAATAATGATGTTGTTTGATCATTGTGACTGAAAAATTCTTACAAAGTATGGCGTTAAAATTAGGGCGATATTTTTATTAATTCTCATAATGACCGTTTGCAACCAAGAGCACTTTAAACTGCATTAATATATTTTAATGGTTTGGTGGTTTTGCCAATGATCATAAAAGTTTCACGCTGCAGCTTGCAACTCCTGTCGTTTATTTATAATGTCGTTGTCGGAATGCAATTGAACTTTATTGCTTGTACGCCCATTAATATAACGGCCACCGGAATAATGATACATCGATAGCAATGAACTTTATCAGATGATGGTGCCAAGACTTAGCTTTTCTGTAACACTGGTGAGCGTGATAAGACATTGTCGTTAAGCTTGGCTTGAGCTTTAGCTACCGTATACTACGGGTGGTAGAACATGAATATGTTCGACTGGGTCGGTACCACCGTCACACCTATTTGTACCGTGAAACAGTAGTGTTCTCACTACTTGTGTTTCGGTGTACGGTGTGGCGTTCGATCTAGTCCTCAAGGATAGCACCGCATCTGTAGTTAGAGATGTCATGGGCTGCAGTAGCTACTTACCAGCAGGTAGACTGCAAGCCAGTGTGCTACTTTATAACATTAAAAATGTCTATAATCTACAGTTATACTATTCACATGATGTTAACTAGTTATGAGGTGATGTTTGGACCCGTTTATGGGATGTTCAGAGTAAGTACATATTAGTCACTGTTCATCTTGTAAATTTAGAATATTCAAGTACGTTTTAAATGCGTCGGTAATAAATAACGCATCTGTCATTCGGCTACTGAGTTATCTTCTCTGGTACATGAAAATAAATAAGACAACATTTTAAATTCAAGATATAATCTACATAATACCGCGGTTTTTAAATTTTGATATGCTTTTATCTCATATCTCGGCAAAAAATTATTTCTTTAATTTAATAACACATCCATTTACTTGTCTTGACTAGTGAGTAGTTATAAGCCTATACAGTCATTACTAAATTGGCAGTACTAGGATCGCTCCAAGGCCTTTAAACGCAGTGGATCTCCGTGAATTAGTAGTATTGCAGTAATCCACTAATTTATGATAATAATTTCGCCTCCACCATTGTCACTATTGTATTCACGTCACGCGAACTGGGTGTAAATGGAGTATAAGAGTCTGAGTTTAAATTAGCGATTAATCTCGAGGGCACGGTGTCATCGGCAGCAGATACCTGCTCACTCACCTTGACCGCGCGGTGTCCTCTCACTTATAGAATCATAGATGAGTCCCGCGCGACTTTAAGTCGTTCGGACTGCACGATCACCATGTATGTATTTGAGATGGGTATATTATTTTAGTAGCAGCTTTAGATGCACTTTAAGTTACTTGAATTTACACATATTTAATCTGCTACCGATTGCTCGATACACGATTATGTAATGCAGGGTCTCATCTTCAGGTCATCTTTGATAATTTACTGGTAATTACTTAATGTTAACACTGTATACATGTTTACCACGACTCAATAACAAGATGTGAATACATACAAGTATAGTTTCATATATACTTGTATTTGTTGTATATTGTTTAGAGCGTGAGCATTGGAAATATACTGACTTTAATTTTATATTTTATAATTGTATCATACTATGGGTTTGACTGCGACGTTCTCCGGTATACGTGTTCTATCACCCTTTAGGTTATTCCAGACACGAAACAAATTAGAAAAATTCGTCTCGCCGCGGGAATAGAACCCGCGACATCACGTTTCGCAAAAGTTAGGCAAAAGTTAGGTTAAAGCACGTTAGGCTAAATATAATCGTACAAATTTCATGTCAAAATGTACAGCGGTTCTGGCGTGATGTGCGTTTCAAAAAAAAACGGCACACTTTTTATAGTTATAGATAGGTAGAGATCGATGATTCATCTATAGAACACCAATTGAAAAGTATTTTTACTAGTAATTTGTTGTATTGATAACCAGTTTTTTTGTCGCAGCCTTAGACGTCGTTGTTTTATTGAAAACATTCTCCTGGGCGCTACGAAATCTTAAAGCCTGGTCTTTTAGTTAAACTTTCGTAAACATCTGTTTTTATTCAAACATCCCGAAGCAATTTGAACCGAGAGGGGTGGTGTTCATTTTTAGACGTTCGTGACAGGAAATTACTTATTTCGTATAAACTGCCTAATTGTAAGACCCCACCAGATCCCGAACGGTCAACCATGTGACCACAACACAGTTATTACATTCACGTACCTAAATTTGATTCTAGCTACTAATATTTTTTTTTTTTTTTCAAATATATTTTTATGGTATATGTAACATAAAATACAGGTTCTCGTGTTTCTAAACAATATTATAAAGTTAAGCTAGTAGGCATCTAATGTCTTCACACCCCAGGTTGTAGCAGCAACAATAGTAGAGTTTAATTCAATGGCGTGCGATGAGCAAAAACGGCCTCCATTGCTTTTTGCTAGCACTACAGTGTGAGACTGAAATAAAAGAGTTAAAATTGGTCTCATTAATGGAACTTCTTTATGCATAATTTATTCACAATGCAACCGTTTGTTCCTTTTAATTTATTGGAATTTTGCCCGATTGCAGCTTCGCCTCGCCTTTGCATCTTCTTTTTGTTCATTAAAGGATACATTGTTCGACTTTTTTCCCGATACAGCGAAAGGTATGTTTAGCTTTGTGTTCTTATTCATCGCACGTAAGGACACCTGTTTTGTTTTTATTGATAAGATTTTCTCAAAATTTCTTGACGACTAAAAAGTTCACAAGATCATTTGTTTCTTTTCGTCGGAGTCGATTCCCTTTGACTTATTGTTCGTTTGTTCTGTCTTTAAAAATCTTATGACGTGCGTGGAGGCCGATGTGAATTTCAAAACGTATGTATGAGCCCATACGTTTGTCCCGAATACGCCGGAGCTTATTTGTGTCCCAACAGTATTATTTTGTATTTTCAAGCTGACAAACAGACGAATTTTGATGTGGGTCGACGCTGTAGTTATTTTTGATCATTCGATCGTTCTTCATTTTGGAATGTCATGAATCGTAAGTGAGGACGCTTGGGCAATCTTCTTGTTTCCTGCCACGCGTATAATTTGTTACCCAAAGTTCGTCTATACTGACGTTCAATTTAAATCCTTTCTTTGTTTGTTAGTTATATTGAAGCGATGGCTAATTAAATTTCTGCCAACACTTGTTTGAGACATATTATTTGTTGCTACCCACTCGGCGTCTGAAATTACATAAACCATCAGTCATTCATTGGACTTTTATTGTCATCGTGATTGTTGCGTTCAGGTTTGAATTTAATATTTACAACATTGTCGTAAATTAGTTCTTGGCTCGGGCGGCAGGGGCAGTGTGCGTTGTGCTCTACTTATTAATTACACTTTTTATTTCCAAGAATCTGCTGAACCATAAATGTCAATTATTCTGGACTACTCTCTGTATAGTAATCTCGGCGCGTTCATAGTAATTATTAACCAGAGAGAGGGGAAAGTGAAAGTCAATTTAAACACAATTATTCAGGAGTGCACGATCTTATAACTACTTCAATGGCGCATCGTGTACGCAGTACCTTAATTTTGCGATCATAAATTTTAATGTGTGTTCGGTGCGTTTAAGGCTGAACGAGTGTCCGATCTCGATAGGTATCAGAATGATCGGTTAACACAAATAGGACACTCTGTTTAAGGTTGTTCGGCCAGTAACCTGCTTCGTAAGTAGTCTGCCTATTTGCCGCGTCCCGTTATCACCAGAGCGATAGGGATTCGACGATAGTCCGGTCGTTGCACAAGTTATGCGCTTATCTTAGAATGCAGTTACCAATATATTCCATTTATCATCAGTCGTGAAAAATACTCATCCCGTGTGTAATGCTCGCGTGTTTTTTTAAATCACCGGTTATTAGCGTTATCTGTAACATGCTTAGTTAACTTTCGGGTACTGGACGTTAGCTGCAGTGCTTCGTGAGCAGCCGGTGTCGCCGGTGGTCATCGGCCTCCACTGCTGAGTTTTGCAAGTCCAGTTAACCGTACGTCTCGTCCGCATTAATATTCCACGGTGGTTGTCATTGCGAACCTAGCGTTGGCGTCCTCTGCGTTTGTAAGTATGTATCAATGAAATTGCATTTTATTATCGATCTGCGTCCGGCTTATATTCGGCACTTAAGCGTTTATTACTCGTGGTGGAATAATATTTTTAAGAAATTACGATTTGTTTTGTGTGAGAGCTGCGATTATTTGAATGAGCGCCAGATCAGAAAAACTTGCCACGGCTGGCATTTGAATTGTATGTAAAATGTAAATAAAAACGAGCTTAAAAAGCTGTGTCGATGAGACAAAGACATTCCGTAATGGCGAGGGAGAGGGAATCTTCCGAGGAGGACGGCGTGCAGACGGCTTTCATCGTGTGTAAATGCGTGCCGCACAAAAAACGGATAGGCGGCCAATAAAAACCCTGTGGGGAGAAGCCGAGGGGCGGGCGAAGCGGGTGCAGTGCGCTGCGGCTGTAATTGCACGATGCAGTCTCTCTGCGCCGGGCTCTGTGCGCGCACGCAGCTTCACCATCCCTTAGCATAGCCTCCTCTGACGTTCACCGGTCTCCCAAAAGTATGCGCCCGAGTCGCTCGCGGCGTTACGAATCCGGTCCACGTTTTCA
This sequence comes from Choaspes benjaminii, assembly GCA_018248235.1. Lineage (NCBI taxonomy): Eukaryota > Metazoa > Arthropoda > Insecta > Lepidoptera > Hesperiidae > Choaspes > Choaspes benjaminii. Next base: position 13,073 of record DWIE01000096.1, read on the forward strand.
CAATCGTTAATCAACATTCTGTGCCGGTTCCGTTATCAGGAAGCGTCCGACGAAGCTTCGCGTGCGCATCGTTTCCGCTCTAACGATTGCCGAGTACTAGGGGTTGCATAGAACTAAGTATTAGCCTCGATCGTGACCATGACGTGAGTTTATTTAAACTTGTAGAAAATAGCGAAAATATATGCTGTGGAGATCTCAGACTTTTTTTTGTTGTAGGGCAGCCGCCGTCGCGACAGTCTCTGCGGGCGGGGAAGCGGGTCCCACCGGTCCCGTACCCGAGGACGGCGCTATGAAAGGCGTGGAAGCCACTCCAGAAGAACAGGAACGGCTAGCAACTGGAAACAATAATGGGTCCCTCGATTGCAAGTTGCCTACGCCTCAAGAGCCCGGACCCCGTACCGCCTTCCATTCCACGAGAGTTTTCATGTTGGTATTCCTATCAGGATGGGTATTGCAAGGCATGTTTCTCACATACTTCGTCAGTGTAACGACAACAGTCGAAAAGCTATTCAAGGTGAATTCAAAGACTACTGGGACTCTGCTGGCGGCGACGGAGATAGGGCAGATATGTACGGCATTATTTTTAACTTATCTGGCGGGGCGAGGGCACCGGCCGAGGTGGATAGCGTGCATGATGTTGGTCCTGGCCGTGGGTGTGCTGGGATGTGTGATGCCTCACGTGAAGTACGGTACGCAACTGCTGGACGTGCATTTGGACGCACACAGAGGAGGTGCTGCGCCAGTTTGCTCGACTGACAAGAACTCCTCGATTGTGGTCTGCGATGACGCTCAAGTCCTCAACACCGCGACGCGATCTTCTATCACTGCCGTGGTTATCCCGTGGCTCTTCATTTGCCTACTGGTGGTGGGTGTCGGCCAGACCGGGATCGCCACATTGGGGATACCGTACGTCGATGACAATGTTGGCAGCAGGCAGTCTCCACTCTATATGGCAATCACTATTGGCATCAGAGTCATCGGGCCTGCGCTTGGTTTCTTACTAGGCGCCCTCTGCACGAGAGTCTACGTTGATCCATTGGTGGACCCTGGTTACGATTCCAGTGATCCAAGATGGGTCGGCGCGTGGTGGCTTGGTAAGGAATATAATGGCAATAATAATTTAAGAGACTTAGTAATGATAGAAGTGATGATTGTTTGGCGGGCATCAGCATGAGATGTTAACAATTTGAAGAAGAATTACTAATTCTTTTCAGTTCTAAGTTACCTAGGGTTCAGTTTAAACTAAGAGAGAAGTCTAAACAATAGCGTAATGTAATTTAGGGTTAAATAGATCTTATATTGCACATGAGACTTATTTAATTTAATAATTTAATAAATTTAAATAGATATATTGTAATTAATTGGGGTTTGTAATATACAAATAGTAGGTGTTGACTAAAAACATTTGTGAGAGCCGAAACTGACGACCGCGCTTTACGCTAACTGTAGCCGTAAATTATGCTTAACTACTAGGATTATCGAGGTTGTATTTCGCGACGGAAAAAAATACAAGTAAACAACGTTATATAAATAAGTTATGCCGCACATGACCAAGTTTATAAACTGTAAAAGTTTATATTCCTATATTTCTTTCAGACTGTTATGCACGTTGTATTTACTGAACGATTTATTGAGTTTTATCTTTGTGGAAAATCTTGTGTGAAAATAAATATGTTCTCATGGCTGTAAATCCTACTTAAAACCTATATTTTTTTACGTGCAACTTCAGTTAACTTTTTTATTTTTGAACAATAAGTAACGCTATAGTGCTACGCAGTATTATAGAATTACCTATTTATTACATCGTGGAATTTTGAAATACATATCGCGGAACTGTCGCGTACCGTTACTGAGGCATCGGTTCAGATTTGCGAGCAAAATCCAAGAAGAAAGCACGCACGTGACCTAGCTACTAATCGAATGCGTGCGTATGCCCACGAAGTAAAATTTGCAACTGACTAATAACAATAAAATCTCTAATGCCTACAAGGCATGGTCGGGAATCCGTTGGTGTTTGTTTTAGGACGTGGCGCACTGCGGTAGAAAACGGCGTCAAGCGTGCTTAGACTCGCAATAAACTGAATTCGCAAATACTTATTGAATGGTTTCCGAGTATTTCCTTATTGTTCGAATGCCATAAGTTTATGAATGGACTTCTGAATTTTAATGAATAGCTCTTTTATTTTAACCGGCTTACTATTCCTCACTTGCATACAATGTTACTTTTATCTCCCCATGCGATTTGGTCTTTATCGGCATTGAATTAACATTCAGTGTCCACTAGCTCATTTATTGGACTTTATGCAGCTATAATTTTTACGTGTTTGTCAATTTTATTGCGTGCCTTTACATTATCGAGAGGGTTATCATTATATTCACGATAGTCGAACTGGTTTATCTGAACATTATAATATTTCATATATTTAATAGCACATCGAAACGTGATAATACTGGCGTGTCGCATGTTACTACTGATTTTGATATCATCCTTTCGTAAGATCCGATATCTCGCACAGAAGCCGCGCAATGCAAGATATGTAGATTGGCTGTCAATTCAATCAATGTTGTTTGGGATGACACGAATTGACTTTCGGGGCAAATAAAAGTCAGTACTTATTTTGAATTTTGTTTGGAGTGTTCCGTGTTGTTGTAAGAAGCAGTTCTTACTTATTTCTGGTTACGAAGCTGTTCGGCCCCGTGGCTCGGCGCAGGCAGCGGCAGTGCTGCGGCGCCGCGTTGTCAAGGCGACGCGATGCAATTTTCACTCGGCTTTCGCTTTTTCTCGGTGGCTCGGCGCGCCGTCACGCCGCCGGCGCACGCTCCACGTTATATAATGCGTGTTACATCACGTCGCGTCACCACAGCTAAAATAAGCGCTCTATCCAGCGTCGGTCACGGCCAAGGCTGCGCGCCTTGTTGCCGACAATTATGCCATCGCTGCCCGTAATGAGGATTTAGTGGGTGGACACGCGACCGACGCCTTGCTCACTTTTACTTTTAAACCGGTTCGCTCTGACCTTCGTCTTTTCTGTCGGTTCTATGTCAAGAGGTTGCGCGCTTGCTCCCTCATCTGCCATTATTCTATGTGCCGATATCCCTTGATTGGTTCATACAATATTCACGAGCTGTCCATTCGGATCTTCTTATTTGGTACGGGAGCAGAGATAACAATTTAAATCTCATTGGTACTGGTTATTATGTACTAAGTCTAGCGAACGCCCTTGACTGAGCGTCGACCGGGCGACCTTGCAACCACACAAATGTTTTCTGTTTTGATCTATCGGAAAATGTATGATATATTTCACGGGGAGTATTTGGGGCCCTAATAAATTAAGATATATACTACAGCCACTTTTAGGAGTGTTTGTTTTATAATTATAGTTGTCCACGCAAGTGTAGGAACATTTACTTAATATATTCGTTAATATATTATGAAAATTAAAAACTATATTGTTATATTTATGTCATACAAGAACAACTACAAAAACTTGCAATATATAAAATACTTTACAATAGATATGACGACACCGTCCAAAAGTTAAATTGCTTGTCTAGATAAAACATATTTACTAAGTCATCTGGTTCTAACTTAAATTTAATAAATTTACAATACTGACTAATGGTGAATTGGAAGTCATTAATATACAATCTCCGTATGCAACATTTTTATAGGATAAGATACCTTTTCATGTCTCATTCCAAGTGCAATTCTATGTATTTCTTCAGGATATGCGCTGTGCGTCTGCTATCTCGCGATAAGAATCTGACGGATTGCAACGAGGAGACACTGTTCTAACCGGCTTCGTCATTAGTTTCTTATCAGTGTGTTAGATTCATTTTAAATCCTAGATGTGTATAAAATGTTGAATGTTAAATAGTTTTGTGACAGATGTTCAAAAATGTTTATCGACTTTTTATAAAATGACTTTGCAATTTGAAGCAGGGGGGGTTTTTAATGTACTCCTTTATAAATTTTGCTGTCATTAGATCCATCGGGTATCTAACGGGAAGTAGAACATGAATATGTTTCACTGGGTCGGTACTACAGTCACACCTACTTTTGTCATGAAGCAGTACTGTTCGCACAACTGGTGTGATAGCCAGCATACGCAGAACACGATGCATTCGATCTATGGCCTCAAGAGTTGCACTGCATCTGTGATTACAGATGTCATTGGCTGCCACTTACCAGCTGGTAGACTACAAGCCCGTGTGCTACTTTGTATTATAAAAAAGTTTTCGACGATACGTCACAGAACTCTAAAACGATGAGCACGACAGGACGCTTGTATTGTGATTGAATCTTTGTGCAATTTAGCTCAAGGTTTATTCGCTGAAGTCTAAATCAAGATCACGGCTAAGATGTTCCATTGTGCTATATTTGAAGTAATTTTTTTGACTTTAAACATTTTACACGCCTACGCACTAAGTCCTTGAGAGCTGCTTGTTGTGATTAATAACGTTCCTATTTATTAGCATCACCAATTATAAAGTTTTGATTATTCTTTGTAACTACAGCGGATAGCTTCTTACTCCTACTTCGATAATTGGCATAATTAGAATATTCTATATCCTTCGGCGCTTATGGCTTGAATAAACAATGGATGATTCGCCGCCAAGTTCTCTCGTGTTTTATTTGCTCGTTAGCGATTTTTTGCAAGCAATCTCAATGAAACAGTTCTGTTTGCACGCTTCTGCAATAGTAATGAAACTTTGGGCGAGGTATATAGTACTCATTAGATCCTGTTAGGATCATCTAACAACGATAATGGGCACAAAAATTCGCAAGATTTTGATTCACTTTGCAAGTATAAGTTGAATGTCCGTGTATTGTTTAGGTCGGGTCCATCCGTGTGGATATTATATATCAGGAGTTTAATACGTCTGGTACACTTAACATTGCCACTCCCGAGACCTAATAGGTATTAGCAATAGCAACACGCGTGATGTACAAATTCCATACGCGAGAAAGATAAAAATATATTTATTTATTGCTTTGTCTGCAGCACAAATAAACTTAGTGCACAAAATACATTATCATAAAAAAAAGAAACAAATCAATAATCAAAACAAATATTACATTCACAAAATCAAATGCTATCAATGCTAATCAAGCGCTACTTCATAACATAAAATAAGACTGAGACTAGAAGAAAAAATTACATTGCCAGTACGTGTAGCGATACGACTTCGCGAAATTCAAAACAAATGGAGAATTTATTGTGATTTACTCATCCCAGGTACGAGTACTAGATGTTGTTAATGTGAAATGTTAAAAAAATAGTGAACTTAAGGCTCGGTATTGAATTATTTTATAATAAGTATTTGTAAATTACACACAAAATACACTAAGACGTAGACATATTTCTCGATATACGTATTTTAATGTCATTTTAGTGCGGTTTTATTTTACGAATTTCATTGTACGATTTGATAGCGCCCTGAACTCCTAATTCTTTATAGTATAAAATTTTGAACATATATTTATTTAGGAATATGTTTACTGCGTCTTCAAATAAATAATTTAGTTTAAAGTTGTTTTGACGTGTTGCTTATCATAAAATACCCATCAATAACGTGTTTGTAACAAATTTAGATGTCAGATTATTCGCCTCTGGCATGCACGTTGTCTTATACTAAGTTGCAATGTAATAAAGAAATGTACACAACAATTTTCTTATTTTTTATAGAATACATATAATTAACACTTTTTTTTAAGCTTATAAGACCACTGGCCAACCGGCCCGATAATCTGTTGTGTAATTTTAATATAAATTAAATTTTCTGGGAAACCATAGAACCGATTTCAGAATATAATAATGAGTTTAAAAAGTAAATAACGCGCTAGAAACCGTTAATCCTGATGATCCTGATATGGACAATGGAACGAAATTATAAATAATTCCATTGTTATCAGTCCTTGACTAGTGTGCGAAATTTCGAATCAATCTGACCTTTGAAAAGGGGGAAAAATAGAGTTCAAAGATTCCATTACATACACACTGGTGAAGCTAATAAAAGAGTGTTAAAATTTTTTCGTCTCGAATGATCCAATTTGTTAGGATAGTTTTAAGTTCATCACTTATAATTATTTTTATTACAAATTTAAGAATTTTATACAGAATAAGGATAATGTGTTATCATATACATTTACCAGGTAAAGCTGGGGCGTGTCGGTTTATTTGTAACGACTAACATATGAATAATAATACGTATGCGACAGTTTTCACTATGACGATATGTTGGTGGCAGGTATGGTGTTCATCGCGGGTTTTATCGTCATCCTGTCGGCCTTCATGTTCTTCTTCCCGAAGCAGATCAAGCAGAGTCCGGTGCCAGTGCCAATGAAGAAGCCCAAAGACAGAAATGAACCGTTCTTCAAAGGTAATCAATCTTAATCTTGAATATTAAATAATAGTAGATAACTGTTTCCTCGTGTGGGGAATATTGGTAATTGTTATCGGGACGATTGCAATATATTTTTATAGTATCCAGTCGATTGGTCCATGCACTTTTTTCAATAGATCTTGAAGGACGGCCTAACGGAAACAACCTCAGGACTTGAGTTTACTTTTATAGAGACGTTGCATCCAGATGTACCAAAAACATTTGAATTATTCTTCCCTATCTTCACAGATTTCGATGAATATTTGTGATTTGGAGATTATAATTTTCTGTGTTATCATTCGTAATTATGGTAAGTAACACCCGCAGCCCATGGGCAGATACGACAGCTGTGACAAAGGTTCGTACCAGATGCGGTGCTACTTCTGAGGCCAAAGCTGTAACTCGCGTCATGCACTTTCGCAATATGTACATATGACACTTTTACATATAATTAAAGTAATGCAAACTCTGATTCATAATATAAGCAGCGTTAGGTGTGCCGTAGAATCATCAGTTCCAGAACATGAAAACTATAAAAATTGTTTCACTGTGAGGATCTAATCTACATAGTTTCGATGACCTCCGTGGCGCAGACGGTGATGAGCCGCTTTGGAAACGCGAGGTCGCGGTTTCGATTCCTGTCTGGAATAACCTACGGGTGGTAGAACATGATTATGTTCAACTGGGTCAGTACCACCGTCACACCTACTTGTGCCGTGAAACAGTAGTGTTCGCACTACTTGTGTTTCGGTGTAAGCGTGTGATAGCCAGCATACGCAGAACACGAGGCGTTCTACCTATGTCCTTAAGACTAGCACCGCATCTAATAACAGATGTGCAGGGCTGAAGTAGCTACTTACCAGCAGGTAGACTGCAAGCCCGTGTGGTACTTCATAATATATAAAAAAAAATATTACGTCCACCACTACTTACTACGGGACTCAACAATGATGGTGTCCCGATCGATTGCAGATTTCTTCGCGACGATCAAGCGGCAGCTGACCAACGACATCCTGATGTGGCGCACGGCGAGCTCGGTGCTGCACCTGATGCCCGTGAGCGGCGTGTACAGCTTCCTGCCCAAGTACCTCGAGAACCAGTTCCGGCTGCCCACGCACGACGCCAACCTTGTCTCGGGTGAGGTACTACGGTCAACGTCTGTATTGCTCCCTTGTATCCTGCCACGACGCTTCTGCCTTGCTTTTTGTTTTGCTTATGCTTCGTTGTGTTGCTTAAGTTATGGTGTAAAGGGCTTTAAGGATTTAATGCACTTGAACCTCTGAGCGCTTTACCGGCCTTTGTTAACATTTTTAAAAGCGTTCGCGTCTGTTATTCGCAGAATTTAGCTTTGAATAACTTATCGTAGATCCTTTAACGCTTTATTGAGATCGAAGATTTCTGACTTCCCGCTAACGGTAATGTGACTCATACGGACGGATGTCGCCAATTTATTTATATAAATTTGAATTTGAACGTTAAATTGGTCCTGTTTTATATATTTACGAACTTTAACAGTGTTTATGATAAATTCAAATATAGCTATATACAGTGCACAGATAAATATTTATATTACAGAATTAAAAATAAATGTACTTTGTTAGAGATTCAACATTTCACTGTAAAAATCTCATTTGTGTGGTAATAATTTAATTCACAATTACGTGTGAAATTATTAATGAGAAACTATTAAAAAAGGAGAAATATCAAAGTCTCTAGCCGTCTAACGTGCGTTCTCATCTGCGCAGGCCTGGGCGGTATCCTGGTGATGGGGCTGGGCATCATCACGTCGGGCGTGGTGATCCTGAAGGTGGTGCCCACCGCGCGGCAGGTGGCCGCCTGGACCGCCGCCACTGCAGCTATATACAGCGCTGGTAACCATTATTTTTATGTAATTACAGTAACGAACGGGCATGCAGTTCACCTGGTGATAACTGACCAATGACAGTTTTTTTTTATAATAATTAGAGTAGCAAACGGGCATGCGGTTCACCTGATGTTTAGTGACCACTGCAGCCCATGACAACCTCAACCGGCTTTAAATATACCCATCGTTCTGTACAAAGTCGCTCACAAGTGCGTTGCTACTCTTGAGGGCTAAGTTGGTCGCCTCATGTATCTAGTGTTCTAACTGGCTCTAAACAGACCCGTCGTTGTTTTGAATATCTGTCTCCGTAGGGCTGTCTGCACCGTAGAACTAAGTTGGTCTATTCTTGTATGCTGTGCATTTTGACTCCTATATTCTTTAAGTTGAAACACAACTCATAGGTAGTGAGTGTTTCACAGCAGAAATGGGAATTGGGTAGAAATAGGAACTATTTATTATTACTATTAACCGACGACGGAAAATGGAGATACGACGACAAAGAGTAGAGTCGCGTGAGTAAAAAATACCTGAGTATCAATGTTCTAAGAATGTGTATACGGATCTATCTTTATCAGAAACGTATTTTTTTTTATCTAAATACACAATGGCGTGCAATTGAAAATCTGAACAAATAAGGAAAATACAATTATGATAACGAATGTTTCACATTATTATATGAATACTTAAAATGGGGCCCCTGAATATAAACTTTTTGGCTTGAAGGTGACAAATAAGTCGAGTTAATAGAATTGGATATGTATACTAAATTGAAATCTAGATATATATACCTACATTGTCCAGTAAGATCACCTTTACTATAAAGCGGATATCGAAATCCGTTTCAGCCGAATTTGAAGCCAAGTACGATTATCTATTTGACGACATCATTGGCACAGACAGATGAGCCGCTTTACTAAACGTGACCCCGATGGTTCGATTCCCGCGGCGACCCGTTTTTTATAATTTGTTTCGTGTCTGGTATAACCTGCCGAGGGTAAAACATTAATTTGTTCAACTAGGTCGGTACCATCGTCATACCTATCGTCATAACTGTGAAACGGTAGTGTTCGCACTACTTGTGTTTCTGTGTAAGGGTGTGATAGTCAGTAAACGCGAGGCGTTCGATCTATATCCTCAGGAGTAGAACTGCATCTGAGATAAACGATGTCATGGGTTGCAGTAGCTACTTACCAGCAAAGACTGCTAGCCGGTGTGCTACTTCATAACATAAAAGAACTTTCCGGAAGTAATTTCCGTTACGTCGTGTCACATCTGTTGGCTACCCTCCTGTGTGCAGGCATGGTGCTGCTGATGTTCATCAGCTGCCCGGAGGAGAGCTACCGGCTGCTGAGCGCGGGCGACGCCAACAGCTCGCTGGCCTGCAGCGCCGACTGCCGCTGCGCCGGCGCGCCCTACAGCCCCGTGTGCGGCCAGGTGCGACCCTTTGCTTGCCTCAATACCTCCCCAGAATAGTCTTGGTTATCTTAGCTTATGATTATGTTTTTCTGGTTAGAATTTGTATTTTATTTTTTTACCCGTTAAACTTATTGAAGTTTAACGTTTTTAATGTTTTCAATATACAGACAGTACTTTAACATTTGTATATGTATATATATGGTTGAATTTTACGGCTGATTCGGTGACGACAGTTAAAACAAAATGTTTGGGGACCGCTCTCTGGTAGGCAGTAAAATTTTTATAATGTAAACTGAAATAGAAATAGATCTAACGGTGTTTTTACGATCGCTGTAGAGTGAGTAGCTTAATATATCTGGATTTTATTGGATCTTAAATAATGCGAGGTTCGTGAAACACGATGTTACCATATAAATATGTTTGAAATTGGTTTTATTTCTTAATACTTGTAACAGTAACTTTTTGTGCAGTTAGCTTATAAATCCCAGTTTTGGGACAGCGTCGTTCTAATGTATGAAGTGTTGGGGATGTTTCCACCCTACGAAATTACATTTAAACCTTTTTGCAATTTTTTTTACCTTTAATATTGTTATCTTCTATGTAAATATCGCTTAGTTTATTGATAAGCGCAACATTTAACAATTGCTGCACCAATTAGGATATTTTTTTTAGTATGTTATTTTTGGTCCGAAGAAGGTTTTGATGATAGTAAAAGTCGGAAAAATTATTGGAAAAAGCAACGAAAATTGATGTATTTTAAATTTAAATATTTAAGGTCAATGTAAAATTAATTGTCGGAGAAAAACATTTATTGTGATATTAACATATTCTTATTAAAATTTATTCTTATGAGAACAAACATTAACTCACATAAATGTCTAATATATAATTATCATAACAAACATTTTAAATTTCAATTATGCATTTTTCATTCAGATAACCGAGATAAC
>DWIE01000097.1:0-23623 GCA_018248235.1 Choaspes benjaminii
GTTATATTTCTCTATTCACAATTCATATGTGTATGTGTATTCTACTATAAAATGGGCGTCTAGAGAACTGCTGTATAGGGCTATAGCCGAGCAATGTTTTTAATCTATTGAAATGTCAAACGTCAAGAAGATATCCTTATGATTATAAGGATTGTGATTAATTAATCACAATTACAAAAAACACAATAATAAAATTACTATGATGAGATAAAAATACTAGATTCTTTCATAATTTATTGCAAGTATTATCGTATTGTATTGTATATTAAGAACAAGCAAATATGAATTGAGCAGACTATTTATTTCATGAACTAAAATCCCGCAATCACGGAAACACGAAGTTCTTTGGATCGTAATCATACATGCATTTCGCAGTCCAATATGACGCCTCGCACACGTCTTTGTGTTTCTTCCCTGAAACAATTACATTATTAGATTGCATCTACCTTATCGTGTTGTATTTGCAATTAACATCAAAAAACATTAGCTTATTTAACTTACAATAACACTGACGACCTTGGCTTCGTTAGAGAGCGCCGCTTTAAGAATTATTTTCTTAAGTCCGTATTTTTGTGTTTGTTTTGGAAATCAGACAACAATTTGAATACTAAACAAGTATACGGTGGCGGCGACGGCTGCGCTGTTTACATATTTAGGTGTCTTTTTTTATGTTTTTATATTATGAAGTAGCACACGGGTTTGCAGTCCACCTGCTGGTAAGTAGATACTGCAGCTCATGACAATTGTAATCACAGATGCGGTTCTAGATCGAACGCCTTGTGTTCTGCGTATGCTGGCTATCACACTCTTACACCGAAACACAAGTAATGCAAACACTACTGTTTCGCGGCACAAATAGGTATGATGGTGGTACTGACCTAGTTGAACATATTCATGTTCTACCACCCGTTAAGTTATTAAAGATACGAAACAAATTAGAAAAAATTGTCTCGCCGCAGGATTCGAACCCGCGACCTCACGTTTCGCAAAGCATCTCGTCACCGTATGCACCACGGAGTATATATACTGTCTCTTCCAACTTTAATTTACCTGTATTAATGTATATATTAAAGGGATTTCTACATCATAATTAGAAGAGGAAATTATGATTACAAATTACTGTAATTACAAATATCACAGTACTGATTAAGACTAAAATGGGAAAAACATGTCTTCTTACCGACGTCTTTGCAGTTAGTTGCCGCAGCCTTCACCGCATCTCTCATGTCTGTTGGGAACATCATGTCGACCTGCTTGATTACTGCATCGTAACTGATCTTGTTATTTTTTATCTAAAATTTAAGGTAACTTTTTGTACTATCATTTTACTAACATCCAGTGTTTTTCTTTTTATGTTCAAAGTTTAATTACCAACAAGCAATAACATGTTCATGGTTATTTTCTTTTTTTAAATGAATTTTAAACGGGCATACAGTTTATCAGGTGTGCTCATCAGTGAGCTCTGCAGCTCATTAAGTCGTATCCGAATATAAACAGACCCTTGCTTTGATCGGAGTCGGTCAAACTGTGTCACTAGTCCTGAGGGCTAATTCGGTCGCCTCATGTATATTGCGCATGCCGGGTGCTACAGCCTTTAAGCTGAAATACAACTCTTATAAGCTGTTTTACAGCAGAAACATGTGTGATAGTGATACTCACCCGAACCTGAGAAAATTCTACCATCGATGATTAAAATCCATATCATGGCAAGATTATTATTATTATTAAGTAAGACCGCTTCCCAACTTCAATATTTTTTATGGTAAACGATCTCCACGACTTTCACCGCAATATATAAATGTTTACTTACATATTGCTGTTATTATTGCTGTTGGTTTTCCATAAAATAAATAAATAAATACTTACGACCTGTGTCATTGTATAGACACATGCGATGTAACACATGACTTTGCGGTCTTCTATGAACTTTCCTTGTTCTATTTCACCGATTTCCTCTGAAATGAAAAGATTTTGTCATTTGTTTCATAGTAAATTTAATATCTACATAAAATGGGAAATATACCAGTGTCACAGCTTTTGCTGCTGCAATATCCTTTCATAATATTTGTAGCTGTATGATAATAAAGCCACCGTACAACTGTAGTTTAAGAAAGATTTTTATGTCTATGAAACACCATAGATATATAGTATTTACACTTACAACATTTTGAAATGTTTTCTTCTAATATAAATGTAAACATTTTTGACACAAAAACCGTAGATGTACGGGAAATCTCATAAGACATTACGTTTGAACCTCGTTAATTACAATCATTATGTTGTATTTTTTGCTAAGTTAATTAAATAAAAAATAAAAATATTGCGTTTATTAATAAATACTGCAAATTTACGGGTAAATATCCTGTAAATGTAATGTCGAGTAATGTGTTTAATCAATAAGTGTACTTATAAATATATAAACAAATACCTTCAGTGACATCATTTTTCGGCATACACGATTTCTTCATTAGCTTCCCTGAATTTTTAAGTTGCTGTCGCGTCATCTGCGTGTAATTAATTTAGTGAAACTATTGTTCTTTATTAGCACGATAAAGTTTCATAATAACACATTTAAATTAATACATAAATTATTAATTGAAAACGGAATGTAAATTACGAATCAGATTTTTCTATTTTATGGCATGAAGTATATGTGGCTTCACTTATGTTATTCATTGTCCATCAAAATAAACGAAATAAACTCTAGGCTGCTTTTTTTCGAAGACTTGCCATTCAAATATATTTTCAATAAAAATCATTAACCCCATACCATTCAATATTATATTTAATGAACACTTAAATTTTGCAACCAAAGCTCACTTACCCCATTGGCTCCAGTACATATCAAAAACGTTAGGAGCAAACATAAAAAAACACTTTTGTGTGCTTCCATATTAAGAAACATAATGAAATTGAATAAAAAGTCACACTATTTATAAGGGACATTAAAATGAAGTAAGTATATATCAAGAGGTTGATTGATTGATTGTACACAAAGGAACCAAAACTGCTTATTAGTGTCCGTTTTAAATAATGAGATAAACGCCTTCTTGGTAAGGTAAAATTAAGTACCTTAGGCATATCAGTCTACTACCTGTATCCCACGACTTTGTCTGTATAAAAAAATGATCTTAGCACATTACGTTCTAGATTCATTCTACAGAAATCATTCATTATTCCTAAGCAAGTCCAAAAAGAAACTGCTGCCTGGTTCACTATGTCAAACCGAGCAAGTCACTTTGAACATCGTAGTAAGAAATTCGCCTTTTTATTTAATAATATTACATTAACAATAACATCAGTACCCTTTATTGACATTAATAGATGTTAATTAATAGATGGCAGTAGATGTTCTGTGGCGTACCAAATTTCCTTTTTTCAATTCTCTAACTTTCTCAAATAACTGTTTTTTGTGATTGATAACGTCAGCATGGAATGTGTTGTGCTGTGCTGTGTGAACTGTGAGGAACGCCACCTAACGGGTCCAACTAAAGAACTATCCAAGTGATTCCTTTAATACACAAAAATATCAAATTCAGTCAACAGACTTAACAGAAGATGGTACTTTAACAGAAGATGGTAACGTACGCATTTACAACGGTTTTCAATTTAGTTGACAGTCTCCAGGACTAAATAGAAGCGATTTCATCAAATATTTATCTGAGGCCTCGTATTGATCTGGATTTTTTTAAATGTTATAAAGTAGCACACGGGCTTGCAGTCTACCTGCTGGTAAGTAGCTACTGCAGCCCAAGACATCTGTAATCATAAATGCGGTGCTACTCTTGAGGACACAGATAGAACGCCTCGTGTTCTGTGTATACTGGCTAACACACCGTTACACAAGTATTGCGAACACTACTGTTTCACGGCATAGGAGCGACGGTGGTACCGACCCTGTCGAACATATTCATGTTTTATCACCCGTTAGGTTATTCCAGACACGAAACAAATTAGAAAAATCCTCTCACAGCGGGAATCGAACCCGCGATCTCACGTTTCGCAAACCGGCTCATCACCGTCTGCGTCACGGAGGTCGTCATATCTATCTAAAAATCTAAATCTGGAATCTAAAAATATAATAATTCTTCGGCTATTTCCAGCTCCATGTTGTCGTAACTGTGATAAAATGCTAATAAGGAACGTTTATCAACCTTTCATCGGTGCTAGAATCTAACCAGGTTCGTCCGGGTGATTATGGCGTTGCCACACCAATTACTGTTGTTAATTAGCTCTTATGAGTTGTGTTTCAGCTTGAAGCAGCTTCAGCGTGGCTGCCGGCACGCGCACGTTACATTAGGAAACCAAATTAGCCCTTGCCTTCAAACAGAACGATGGATCTGTTTGGAGTCAGTTACGGTTGTCATGGGCTGCAGTTATCGCTTAACATCAGGTGAAAAATGCCCGTTTGCTACTCTAATTTATATACAAAATAGCCTTAAGGATTTAATGAGTCCAGTCCAGGGAGTCCCTATGCTCAAAGTTCTCCAATGGCTATGAAAATTATAAATTTCTTTGAATCTAAGCTTTCTCGTTTGTTTAGGGGTGTAAACTACTCACATACATGTATGTCTTTATTCACTAATAATAAAATAACATAAACGTAACTTGCTAAAAATGCGACATGAAACGGATATGACATTGTCATGAAAGAAATCATTTAATCATTTAATTCAGTATTAAACAAATCATTTAATTCATAGTTGGTAGTAGCAATTAATAATTACAAGCCTACGATCTTCTTAATCGTGTCAATAGGGTGACCATTTCAGTAATAAAAAATTGGACATAAATATCGCTATACACATTGTAAATCCGCCTAAACTTGAACTCTTGAAACTCGTGAAGATTTCACGGTTACGTATTGTCCTAAAATACGTTTTAAAACTTTCTCACATACAAAACATTGCAGATTGCAGTACGTAGTAATAGTAAACGCATGAATTTTATTTAACAATAGGTATTGTCGCTAGACCAGCGCATGAGTATGAGGAACAGAAAGCGTTCCATCTATGTCCTCAGCTCCTCCTCCTCCTCTAGCACCTCCTCTAGCACCTCATCTGTTACAGATGTAATAGGGTGCAAGAGCTTTTAACCATCATGTAAACTGCGAGCCTGTGCTCTACTTCATAAAATAAAAAGAAATCAAAAATTTACTCAAGGGCCATAATTTTTCTATGTTAAATGTTACTAAAATTTATTCTGTTTTTCCTAGATATTTTATACTTTTCATGGTAACCTCATCAGGTTTTAATTGGGTGTTAAATATTAGAGTGTCATTAGTCATTTACTGGACTTGATATAAGCAGATAGAGCAGCCTCTGGTGTTCACAAAACAGGAGGCATGTCAGTGCTACTTGCTGTTGTTAAGTTTCTGGTAGTTGTAAACTTATGCGATGCGGTAAGTACTTCTAAACATTTAAGCACTTTAGGAAAATTATCCTGAAGAATTACTTAACATTAATATAAACTGAGTTCTGAACATTTAACATTTTTATCTTCATCGAGTTTAGTCTTTAATGTCTTGTACTAATATTACTGCCATTGATAACTGGTGTTGTCTGTAAATATCTTATCGGTTTCAATATCTGATCTGTAAGTATATGGAGATAAAGATAGGAGATACAGGAAAGTATTACATACGTATAGTTTACTTTACCCAACATCATTATTTCGGATACTAATAAAAATGTAAAGCATTAATGTACCAAAGACAAACGAAAATTGTTGACTCTAACATAACAATTGATAAAATAAAAGAGGGCAAGAATTTCAAGATTTCGAACCCTTATTTATTTTGCGAAAGAAATATTATTCAAGTCATCTTTATATTTTTTACTTACCATAAAGCATATTCTAATATAATTTACGTGTACTTTTATATAATTACATATATTTCCAGATGACGATGAAACAAATTAGATCGACGGGAAAGATGATGCGGAAAACCTGTCAGCCCAAAAACAACGTTGCGGATGGTAATTCATATTTAATTAAAAACAAAATAAAAGTATTTCTTTTATGTTATGAAGTAGCACACGGGCATGCAGTCTACTGTTTCACGGCACAAATAGATGTGACGATGGTACGGACCCAGTCGAACATAATTATGTTCTACCACCCGTTAAAGTTCGTTTTAGATTTTAAATTTATCAGGTAGATGTTAAACAAAAACAAATTTTGATACATCTCTTTCTTTACAATAATTTGTTTTCTTAGAAAGAAAATAAAGAGAAGAAATAGTTAACAAAGAAGATAAAAATGCATATATAGAGCACAACTTCCTATTATTAGATCTACTATTATTATTATTTTCCTTTATTCTATTGTTAGTAAACATAAATTTACTAATTAATGTCTACAAACATTTTAATGTTTTCAGAGAAAATAGATGGAATAAATGACGGTGTGTTTATAGAAGAGAAAGAAGTTATGTGCTATATAGCATGTATCATGAAAATGGCCAATGCGGTTTGTACGCGTTTTAATTTAATTTTATTATTTATGGAAATAAGCAGTAAAGAAGAATACAGTTCACGTAGTATTCGTTTAATTTAAAAAAAAAACTCAACCGTTCAATATACTTTATGGTATTGTCACTGGCACACTGCTCAAAAGCATCTAGCCACAAAAGGAGAAAAAAAAACTGGTAAGTGGATTGAATGTAAGATGAATGGATATAGTTTCGGGTTATAATTAATTTAAACATAAAGTTTGATCGATCAAAATCAATGACGCCCGGGACTATCAATAATAACTTCCCAGAAAACTTGTTAAATGTTAAGTTAAGTATTTTTAATTACTCGGTTGATATAACGATATGTCATCGATGTTTTAGATAAAAAATGGAAAATTGAATTACGAAGCAGCCATAAAACAAGCGGATTTGCTGCTCCCCGAAGAAATAAAAGAACCTGCTAAAGCCGCCATAACAGCTTGCAGGAAAATTGGTATCAAATTATATTTCATACATAATTATATACACTCGTGCCTTTTTCCCTGTGGCATCCCTGTAGATAGGCAGGGACAACTGATTACCACTAGCTACAGTACTGATAAACTCCACGCGTCCCTTCTACATGCTTAAACCTTTGATATAAACATGGGAATTTTATAAATAATTAATCATTTAAATTTTCAAGTGTCGATAAATATAAATCACTGAAAAATATTGACCAATATCTTTTAATTTTGATGCAGCGTTACTTTGGAAAAGGTGCGGTTTTAAATATAGTCAATTTGACCTGTGTTAGCCACAGCATCCTGTAGCGAAGTACAGCTAGGATAAAACATTTGATATAAGGTGAAAACAAAACAGCAATATGTAGACGGGTGTAGCCACTAAAGCCTATGACATTTTTATGTTGAGTACATTCATCAGCACCGCCATTTGTCACAGTCAGTGGCGTAACTAGCCTTCTTTGCACCCGGTGCGAGCCTCTATAACAGGGCCTTTGAAAAAGTGTCGAATCTGGTCTTTGGACTTTAACGTCTCTGCATCCCTCCAGATTCGGCCGTCTGCGCTTCGGCACTGCAGGTATCGCCCTACTTGCGGCACTGGTCGCACTGTACAATCCATAGATCCGTAATAATCAATTAAACTTCATTTTTACAGCGGATTCATACAAAGACATTTGCGAGGCATCGTTCCAAATCACGAAATGTATACAAAAGGAAAATCCAGCAGTGTTCTATTTTCCGTAGTAAATAAAAAAGTGGGTTATAAATCTTGTTTTTTATTTTTCATTGAAACAATATCTACCTTTAATTTGATGACGTCGATCAACTCCAATAGTTGAACATGTCAAATTGGAACGTATTAAATATATCTAAAAGCTCCTCTAAATATTTAACTTATTTATGTTATGAAGTAGTTTACAGGCTTACAGTCTACCTGATGGTAAGTAGCCATTGCAGCGTATGCAACCCTTGTCATCTGTACCGAACGACATATATGCGGAGCTATTATTACTGAGGACTCAAATCGAATGATGTGTTCTTCATATGCTTACTATCACACCCTTACGCAGAAATACAAGTAGTGCGAACATTACTGTTTTGTGGTACAACTGGGTAAGACGTTAAATTAATACCGACCCAGATGAACATAGAAGTTCTTACTAAAATAGTGATAAAACCATGGTTAGATAATTAGTTGTTTTATGAGCTGTGTGTCGTATGTCCGATAATATATAATGTACGTGTAACAATAATATTGTATATCATAGGGACAAGTACGTGTACGCATACATTGTAATCCTGTCGGATTAGTTTTAGCCAGCCTTAAGAAAAAGTAATGAAACGCCTCAAGGTATAAATGTCATGGAATAAAAACCATTAAATGCTTACTTCCGTCACAAATATGCATTTTGAGATAACGATCCATTGACAGACAGTTTTTTCCGCCACGATCGTACCTAATTTGTAGTTGTCTTCCTCGTAATGTTCGAGGTAATTATATGCAATTTTATTGTCTGAAAAAATAACGCAACTCAGTTAAATTACCTAAGCTCGACTTACATGTCTGAATGGAACGTAAAGTAAGCCGCAAATCCTACATATTGTCTTAAATCTGCGGCTCTGTTCATAATAAAACAAGGTCTCGCAGATTGCACCGGTTTTCTTTTCACACTACACAATATATTATTAAAATAATATGCTTAAATTAAAACACTTTTCCGTCCGACAGTACTCTGAAGATATGACAAGTTCAGATAAACGAGAGGAAAACAATTTATCTTCCATATCATTACTACATTGGCTTTGTGTTTTATTGACGCACAATAACAATAAAAAGGACTTCCGTTATTATCTCCAAGGATTTCTACCAATTTTGAGTAACTTACTCGTACCGTAATGGTTCACAATGTGTACAAAAAGTTAATTCCCAGCCTAAGTATCTACCTACCGCAGTTTTACGACCTCAAAACAAAAATCTCGTGACATCATTAGGTTTAAACGCAGTAGATAATTTAAACCGATTACCATTACACAATCTATGTAAAATTTGTTTAACCATCTGCAGCCTAAATGGCACGTATAAATAGATACGTCTATGAATTCTAAGTTGCATTATATTCGGAAATTCAGTTGAAAATGGCTTTATTTACATTTATACTTTTTTCGTGCTTTGTTGGGATAGCTTTTGTAAGTTAGTCTTTCCTATTTTAATATACTGTTTTATACATTAGAAAAACATAACTCACGCCTGATTTACCCGAAGGCGTAGGCAGAGGTGGATATCACCCACGTTTTGCCAGTAACATTTAGGTCGAATTTAATAGGTGGCGAGCCTATTGCCATTTACCGGGCACATTTCCAAACTCCGGGCTACTTACCGATATTTTTCTTGTCAGTAAAAACCTAATAGCACTGTTTTATCTGTTCATTTATTTCTATTTACCTTTATCGGAAACATCTTCACACATATGCATAAGTTAGACAACATAATAGACGGGAAGTAACATCACTGCAGTCGTAAAAAAATATTTGGGTTCCTACATAATAAAAATGATCGCTACAGGCACACATAGTAATTAGACTGTAACATTATAAGTTTACAGTTTCAGTTTTCTAATATGTATTGAAGTCGGTGTAGCAGTAAAATTGTTTTTTTAATGAAAATTAGAGGAGGATTATCCGTAGAGGAGTACAATTTCAGTTGCTCGTCTCACATACTGTGTGCATAGCAGCACCCACACGTACAGAGTTATTTCTCAGCCGAAATAGGTGTGGTGATTGTACTAACCTGGAGAGGATCTACTATTACGATAGATGCTTTCTTAACCTGATTACAATTGCGTGATTATCATCGAAACATAGAACTAGAAAATTAAATGTTGTCATATCCCACAGGCTAGAACAGAAGAAGAAATAAAAACATGGTTTTTGGAACAAGGTATACAATGTGCAAAAGATTATCCTGTGGCTAACGAAGAAATCGTTATGATGCAGAAACACCAGCTTCCCAATAGTAGAAATTCCAAATGTCTGCTGGCGTGCATGTTTAAGAAAGCTAATTGGGTGAGATATATTTATTTTAATTTTAAATGCATTTACGAATATAACAGCGATCCTAACAGCTTAACTAGCTTAGCGATCCTAACAGCATATCGATCTTTGAAATCCATATTATCTATTATTATTAAGAAATAAATAGAAAAAGTAGCATAATTATGAGTCCCATTGTTTTATTTCTTTAATAAACTTTAATTGTAATTAATTTGTACCGAATTAATCCCCTAATCTTCCTTTCTTGAGAAGATATACTTTATTATAAACCATCAGTGGATATACAATGATATATGGATACATAATTATATAATGGATATATAATGATATATGTTTAACATTTTCTTGACTTGCCGATTATAGATGGATGAAAATGGAATGTTCATTGAAGAAAATGCTGTCAAAATGTCTGAACAGGACCACGCTGATGATCCTTCTAAGGTTGAAAACGCGAAGAAACTATTTGATTTGTGCAAAAAAGGTTAATGATTTGTAAACTATATAGGTGGTTAATAGGTAGTACAACTTGAACAATTAAGAATGATGATATAGACCTATATTAAATATATGCGCTGGCAACGAAATGCAAACATGTCTCACCAAAATTGGAAATTATCGTTGAATAATTAAATTGTAAATTGCTTGATGGGTGTAGGACCCGGCATGCGCAAGAAAGATGAGCGACCAACTTAGACCGCAGAAATAGCACTTGTAACCTATTTCGAACCGAGCGATGGGCATGTTTAGAGTCGATTACGATTGTCATGGGGTGTAGTGGTCTCCTAAAGCCAGATAAACTGCATACCTGTTTGTTATTCAGACCTTCCTAACAAAAACAGTCAACCATCCAAGCAGAGACTGTTGAGTTGACAACAAAATAACATGTTTTATCGTCGGTGGTAAAATTAAAGTAAAATGTTGTGTTAATAAAATTTACAGTGAACGATGCAGCCATCAGCGGCACAGACAGCGAGTGCTTACGCGCATACATCCTTGCCAAGTGTCTGTCTGAGAACGCTCCAAAGGTTCGTGTATTACTTTTCTATATAGCCCCCTAATAAAAACTCATGATGAAATGCCGATCTTGAACACATAATAACTAAATATAATATTTACAGAATACGAAATGACGATTTTAATAAATGAAATTTAATATATATATTGTCAATTTTAAACGAAATGCTCGAACGAGTAATTGGTCAGTCCCTGCGTGCGAGACTATGGGCATATACCAATTCAAGAAGTTTGACTTTTACTTGAACATTTAACACAATTTAATTAATAACACGAGTATTCCTGTACTTGCAAGTACCAAGTATGTAAACAAATCTAAAGTGTGAATAATCGTACTTCAGAGGACAAAACAACAGGTATTATCAAGCAAGTCTGGTCATTGAGCTGGAAAGTGGAGAGCGGACCTCTTAAGATGCTACTACGAAACTCCTGGAATTATATCTGATTTGATTTTTTTTTGAGAGTTTAACAATTTAAGACTGAAAAGTGAAATATAATTGAATAGGTACCGATGTCATAAAGTAGCTACATAGCTATCATACAGTAACTACTTACTATAAGGTGGACTACAAGCCCGTGTGCTACTTCATAACATTAAAAAAAACTAAACTTTATGTTAATTTCTCATACTGCGTCATTATTACAACACATACAACTTTAATAAAACCGTTGTTTCATTTTCAGATGGGATTCAAGGTACAGTAGGTGATTGAAAAACTCCACATAGTTCATTTAAGCAATGATATAGAAATAAATCTTATGAGCATTATTTTTCAGTTTATTTAAAACCTTGCAAAACTCTACTTTTTATATGTGTATAAAATATAACCCTTATATTTTGACTATATGGGGCAACTGTACGGTGAGTAATTTTTAAATTCTTAATTTACAAATATGGCCTCGATTTTATGATTTACCAATTAACCTGTAGAAAATCTTCTTAAAATTGTTTTCCTTGACATGAGACATATGTTTTTTCATGTGGCAATACTATTCTTATATGCTACATAATTATTATACTTGCAATTAATTGTCCATCTTTTCAAGCAAAGGTCGAAACCCCACGGACATTTACTTCACACTAATCTATAAATTTGTTATCATATAAGTAATAAACAAATAGAAAAATACAGGCAACTGGTCGTTGTCGCAGTCATTTTTGTTTACCTAAATACAAAAGATCATCATTAAAACAAAAATGTTATTTTATTTAGATATGAACAATCATGAACTATTCAAACACAATTACAAAATTTTAATAGGTATGTCAGATATTAAATAATGGAACAGAATTAGTTTCGTAGTACCTACGACTATGCTATTTTTAAGGGGAAGAAGCTTATAAAATAGTATAATTTAATGGTTAATTGGTATGTGTATTTGTAGTAAATGCAGCCTAATTTATAAAATATCCATTTTTTTATGTTATGAAGTAGTAGCACACGGATGCTTGCAGCTTGCAATCTACCTGGTGGCATGTAGCTACTGCAGCCCATGACATCTATAATCACAGATGCCTTGCTCTCTTGAGGACATAGATCGAACCTTCTGGCTATCACACACACCAAAACACAAGAAGAGTGAACACTACTGTTTCACGACACAAGTAGGTGTAACGGTAATTCAGGTAAATCAGGTACTACCACCCGTAAACTAACTAAAAATACTTAAGCAAGGATTAATAAATGAATAACATTCGTGGTAATATTTAATACGTTTATTAAGAGATTCGTCTACATACCCATACGTTTCCATTTGTGCAATTATTTTTTCAGGAAACTTAAATATTTTTATATATTTCACCAAAATAACTTGTTATATAAAAATATATGAATAAGAATTTTTAATTTGGTCCAGGATTATTCAAAAGAAACATATCAGAATTTTAAAATAGATATGTAATGAAAATGATATTATACGATATTTAAAGACAAAGACGACAAAATGGAGTCATAATTGTTGGGAATCCAATAAACACTTCAACCATAACGTAAGTTTTTAGTGACATGTAATTTTTTTATCAATTAATAATAAATTTATCCATTTCAATTTTTTTTTCTTAACTCATCTTAGACCGATACTCTAATTAATAAGTTGGCACAGAAACAACTTTAAAACCATATTACGAATATATAATTGTCTTTTTTCCATTACGTAAAGTAGCTACATACAATATATTATATGACAATCACTTACAATTCTGCATTAATATCATAATGAAACTATAATTTTATGATTATACAAAACTACTAAGCGAAAATCCATGCTTCCAGAATTACATATAACATTTATAAATTGGCATATTTGAAATCGCGTAACAAATATATTTAAACTACTGTTTGCCTAAACACACATAACATTCACAAAATACTTCAGCATTGGTGAACATTGTTTTAGTACTTAGAAGAATTTAGAATTTAACATAAAATTAATATGTTGGAGTTATCTGCGTAAAGTGATGAACGTAGTAAGAGTAAGCACTTAATCTCAGTGTGCTATTACAATTGCAGTTTCCCGGTTGATAACAGCCTTACATCTGACAGATAAAATCTTAGCAACTTAAACGTGAAAAAATAAAAATTGTCTATTCCTTAAAGGAGTTGAATATTGATAAATGTACATTTTTGACCCATCGATGCTAAAAGTATCATGTGTATGATATGTTACTGTATTAACGGCTTTTAAAAATATACAAATTTATATAAATTTTCAATAGAGAATAATAATTACTCATAGCAAGTACACACTTATTTTATATGCCTAGGCACTTAACTTTATCAGAATTTTCTTTTATTTTATTTACATATATTTAATAAATCTTAATTTGAATGAATGAATTTTATGAGTTAGTGTAGCAGAAATTCCTTTTAAACTACATCATTATGTAGTATTTCTTCACGGAAATAAACAAAATGAGATGTTTACCCGAACAAGCAATTATTTTATGATTATGTATTATTGTATAATTTTAAAGAATTTTAAATAAGTAATGGGCAAATTTTGTTCATCGTATTGTATTGTATAGAAAATCTAAAGAAAAATCACGCGCTCTCCATATTTTGGAGATCGCACTTTTACAAGTACAACGTTAAATACAAAACATAACTAACGGCCGCGTTTAACCCAAGGTCTAGGCAGAAGTGAATGTCACCCATCGTTCGCCAGCTATGTTTACGTCCCATGCAACAGGTGGTGAGTGTATTGCGTATATCGAAATAGACAAATTAAGTAGTCATTTGATTTTGACAAACTACACTTAATCAAACATAAAATTAAATGTAAAATAAATAAAACATGTAACGTGAATAAAATAAAAAACCCAAAGCTGTTTGAAGAAAAAACACAATTGCATTTAAGGAAATGTGACACCTTACAAAAATATGTTTGCTGTATATACAAATAATATTAAACTGCTAGGTGACAATAAACATTTGTGTACTTAGTTTGATGTACCCAGCTTTATTTGTGTACTCTACTTATACAACGTCGACAATATATTCACTAACTTATATTACAATATCAAGCTAGAACTCATTGCAGGTTAAATACCTCAGGCCTGGTTTCCATCAAATGAAAGGTGAGCGGCATAATCAAGATATTTCCACAAAAGCGCGATTGTTTTAATTTACCAGCGATGAGTGCCAACTTGATACATTAGTACCACAAAGCGTTGGTGTAAGTTGCATATCAAAAGTCGCATTCACTATATTATATTGCACTTATTGTAATGTTATTAATTATTAATATATCGTATAAAACATATAACAATCTATGTTGACAATAAAAACGGTAATAAAAATTGGACAAATGTTTATTAAGTCATTAGTTAATTCATCAAGATATTTTTATCAAAACAATTCATAAAGCATATGAGGTAATTACTTGATTAGAAAGAATAAAATGTTTATATATCTGAAGTCATTTAAAAAAACGCAAAAATGTTCTATTTCCCGCATGGGATAAGGATGTCTGCTCAATTTTATATTCCTTACATGACATTTTCAATGCACTGCTCATTAGCCACTCTCTCATCATACTAATCCGCCAAACAGGTAGTCAGTAATTTTGGCAACTGGCTAACGAAGAAACCAATAACAAACAATTTGCGATTCGTCCAAAGTTTTACAGGACATTTAATATTTAATCCATTTGCATTGAATCATACTCATTTAATGTTTCATGGGATAAAGAAATATTTCAAGAAAAAATTAACCTTTCAAACAATATACTAATAAATAATCAAATGTCACTCACAACGGAATTGAAGTAACCTCATAGATTAATATTTTTGTAAAATTAGTGTTTTCGTTGAACATGTGAATACCATGAAAACCGTGAACAAAACAGACAAAAAACTGCACAAAAACAAACATTGTGCAATAAGAAAACAAAACATAACAATCTATAATACAAAAAAAATTGCAAGTAATCGTAAGAAATAAGATGATGCATGTTTGTTTATGATAATTATGCATAACATTAAACTAAGTTGATACAAAAATACTCATGAATTTCTATAAGTGATATAAAGATGGTATGATACTGGCAGATGCTATGAATATAAAGGAAAACTAGACTAGGGATTTACTATAGTTCGATTTTCACACCGTATTTCGTTACAACTTCACTTACCATGTACTTTTATACACACACAGCAAGCCAAATGAATCAGAAATTATTTCGATAATTATTTATTTTCATTACTTGAGCATAGAGCATAAGTTAGAAATCACAGCACACTACCCTCAATTTTTCATTAACAGCCTTTAACAAATACACGCAACATAAATACAAAAGTACATGGTAGTTGTAAACTTAACTCCGAGGCTATTCAATCAGCACAAGCTGTCCCTCGGAGAGTGTGTCTTCCCTCTGATGTTATATGCTGTCGTAACTGTTCGGGTCCGGTGAGGTAACGGGTCCAGGTCCCCTCGCGGGCAACTTGAAGCCGTTAATAGCAAAAGCCCAACCGTCCTTAACAAGATTAGGCAAATCCATCCAAAATGCAAGATTCGGTATGACTTCAATACCCGTTGCGCCCATAAGGAATTTCTTGGAGCAGATCCCCAGAACAAGGTAAAATATCACGAAACAGAAGAATATGATCAGCAATGTTGAACCAAGTGACCTCCCCGGCTCCTCCAGTTGTTTCATGCAGGCATATCTTGAGTAAAATGCCAACACAATTTTATTGGGCTCGTCCTGTGAGAACACGTGAAGATCATCTGTAGTCTGGGCACAGACTAGCATAACCACTGTGGAGCTGTAAATAAAAACATAATTTTTATGAATTATTTTATTTTTCAACGTACTAATTTTTAAAGTAAGGTTGGTTTTTCAAGAGCATGTTAGCAGCAGGCCAACATATTGGTAAAATTACAACTCAACAGATTATAAAAATCAAGGATTCCCATGGTAGTGGTTCCAAGGAACAATATGTTTTCCCTAGGGCTTGACATAAATGAAAACTGATTTTGGGGGTCAGCAAGGTCTAAAAATCCACCCCTTATAATAAATACAAGTTTTTATTTGAAACTTTCAAGATACTGTATTACATGTACCAATGTATAATAAGAATGACTAATATTTTTGATGTACTTTCAAAAAACTCAATATGAATAGAAATAAAAGTAGAAACAGATTTTTAAAATAAATTTAGCTTTATGGCTCAGAAGTATCAATTGATTTTGGAAAAAAAGGTCTTGTGTCTAATAGATAGTGGTCTATTATCATCATCCCTAATTAAAAGCAATCATTTTACGATCAAATTATTGTAATAAAACATTTCCTTTTTCTGATGTAAAAAACCAGTCAACAGCAAAAATTTAATTGTTTTTATATGTACATATTCAAATGCCAGACTAAATAATACCATTATAACATGATACCATTTATCAATATACAATTTAAGTATAAGATCTGCTTTATTTTCCATGCATCAACAATTTTGTTTCTATACTTTTATACTATATCACCCATAATCTTAATTTAGTCAAATCAAGGCCTCATTGAAATTCTAATGTTACATATGGATACATAAAAACTGGTTTGATAGATTCTTGCAGCATGGTATCCCCACTGCTAAGATTTTTTAATATTACAAAATAGTTACTACACCTTATGACATCTGTATGTAACCAAGGTATCAGATTTAGTGATATTTCTAAGAACAAGAATCTAACACCTCATGTTCTGCATATGCTGGCTATCACACACACCAAAACACAAGTAGTGGGAACACTACTGCTTCACAGCAGAACTAGGTCTGATGGTGATACTGGCTCAGTTGAACATGAATGTTCTACCACTGGTCAATTATTCCAGACATTTTTTTAATATAAAGGGTACTCACAATATACTTCTTTTTAATGAATATTTAGATCCAATTACATGGATCATGGTCATAGCAGAAGACGAAAAAAGAAAGGGGTTCTTAAAAAGAAGTTGATCCTGAGTACCCATTATATCCAAAATGTGTGAGATCCACGATAATGAAAGTTTAAAATCATAGTCCACACAAACTAGAAAAATTGTTTTGAAACGGGGATTGAACCTCATATTTCACATTCATAATTTAGTGCCATGGCGGCCATCATATATTTTATTTTGATGAGAATTATAATAATATAAGAATTACTTAATAAAAGAGAAGAAAAGAATTCAACTTGGTTGAGCAGTGTTCGGGAAATTATGGTACATCTTCATCACATTAATTATGCCCACTAGTGCACATTTCTGCACAACTGTCTTGATAACTTAATACTTGTTAAGCCTTCTAACAGCTGACTTAATAACCAACATATGAGGGAAATGAAGCATTCAAACATGTGCTCTTGGGAATAGCACCACATCTGTGATCTACTTGGTTACAGATTTCGTACTACACAGGGCATCGGTAAGCCCGCCTGTTTGTATACTACATACAAAAAAGTACTGAAAATCAGATGAACTCCCCATTGTGTACAGAACTTCAATGAAATACTTACGAAGGTCCATTGAAATAAATGATGGATTTCCCATCTGCGCTAAATTGTGAAACATTTGTGCTCCCCATAAATTCATTTGTTCCACTATCCAGTACAAAAGTGGTAGTACTTCCTTTCTGCAGATTCATATTGTTCATATGGCGACAAATCGACAAAGGAACACCACAAGTATCGATCTTCGTCGCGTTAACTTTCGGCAGTACATCGTAGCAAGGATGGTAGTAATACGTGCTGAGAGTGTATTGAGTACCATTATCCTTTACAGCATAATTTGTAGCAGTGAAAAATGTTGACTTCGCAGTCGGTGTCAAGTCAATACCGGTACCGTTTGCAAACTCGCACGAACATGGGCCTTTCTTCACGCATGTATCCTCTGCAATTGCATGACATGCAAAATATGCTAAGAGTACCGAAACTAGTACAAAATTATTAAATATTGAGCTCATTTTTCTGATGTCGAAATATCTTCTGTAACAAAATGACTGATCAAATCAACAGACAGCTTCAACAGAGCAAACAAAGCAAAGACAGATAGCAGATTTGACATTGACAGTATGCAGCGTGTGTCCAGAAGAAGAAATAGAAGTACTTATCAGATTCACCACCTCTCAAACAATTTGCTATCATTAGAGATTAGTTAAATTTAATCTGGTAACTATAGTCTAACATACGGCACCACATAATGTACCTTCACAAAACAAGGTATATAACAAATCCAATTTGGCTAAAAATGCTAGGTCCAAAGTTGTTAAAAAAATTGTAAGAATAAGAAACATCTGTTTATGACACAATTGTGACATTGACAATTTAAAATTCCTAATTCCCAAATTTTCGGCTAACATTTGTTTTGTGTTGTTTGTTGCAATTTTTTGTATTCATTTGTGAAGATTTTTAAACGAACTGCATAATAATAATGGCAGACAAAAAGAAGAAAATCATAATTACTAAAGACCCAATGACGCCAAGAAAGCCTGTAATTTTGAAATCGGATCGAGAAGTATCGAAAGAACCTAAAGAAAAGATAGAAAAGGAGAAACCGACTATAATATTGAAGGCTAGAGAGCAAAGCGCCCCTAAAGATGATCGCGCTCTGAGTCCGAAGCCCCAGACGTCAGAAGGATCGCAACCCAGCAAAATAGCTCACAATGATCATAAAGAAAAAAAGGAAAAATATGTTACAACTTTGAAGAAATTCCCTGAAGGCATGAAAATTCTGTCAGAGAATTTGGAATTCAATCACACTCCTCTGCAGTACCTCAATGATTCGAACACAAATTATCTAGTCATTGGTATTATGGGTGGCCAGGGTGTTGGTAAATCTATGATATTGAACTTGATAGAACAGAGCAAAGATATACCAGATCTATGTGAAAAAATTCTCAATTCATATGAAACAGAAAGCTCTTTAGCCGACATGGCCAGTGTTGAAAATCAAATGGAACAATTAGAGTTCAATGTACCCGAGGTTAAAGTCAATAAAACTAGCAAAGATTTTTTGTTTAAAATGCAAGACATGGATCACATTGAGAAAGGTGTTCATTGTACTAAAGGAATAGACATGTACGTAACCAATGATAGAGTAATACTACTTGACTGCCAGGCATTGTGGTCTCCGTCACTTATTGAGGAAACAAACACCAATCCTATAACATCAAGAACTCCCAATATTGTTACTGTGGACTGCCTACAAGTCGCATCATATTTGCTGTCAATATGTCACGTAGTTATTGCAGTACAAGACTGGTTTGCTGATTACAACTTTATAAGGTAAAATAAAACTCGTAATCTACTTGCTTATGTGGTGTAATATTCCATACTAGCACTTCGCCCTCGGCTTCGCGCGCGTCTTTGTTGAGTTGTATCCCATAATATTTTAGGAGGTACCAATTGTCTTTGCTCTATCTGCTGCTCTAAAAATGCCAAATTTAGATACAAACTTTTATCCCTAATTTAAACACTGGAGGGATTGAAGTTCCATAAATCCGTCCTTAGTATTCACCTACAGTGTAAAAGAAACTTGCATGCAATTTCTTAAAGTCCTAGCCACTGTAGTTTGGACTGTGCATTGACATGTCAGTCAATCTATCTAAGAAAGATATTCTGCTATATTACTATCACTCCAAATAAAGAAAAAGTTATAGTGGTTCATAACTATATTTAATTTTTAAAAACCTTCCAACCCCTCTTTCATCATTACAAATGATTATTTCTTAAGGTGTTATGAAATGAATGCTTGTTAACCTAGACAAACCGAACATACGTTTTCGGTTGCTTGATTTATAAATGTTTGTAAATTTTTCTTTTAAGAAATTTTAAAAAAATACCAAAAATATTTACATTTATCATGGAGTTGCAAAAACTCAAACCCAGCCCATGCTACCATTACCTGTTTTCAGTGGTCTCAATTTAAGAGTTTAAGAGCAAAACATGACTTATTACATCATAATAGGCCAGGATAAAAATTCAAAATGTGTGTGGTAGGCAGAATGCACACTATATATGGCGTGTAAACTTTGTCTTCAAGTACAGCATTACATTGGTGATGTCAATTGCTGCAGTAGCTATTTAACAAGTGCACTTCGGTGCTACTTCGTAATATAAGTTAAAGATTTATTAAAAATTATTTATGAATCAAACAGATACATCCAAACTGCAGAAATGTTGAAGCCCACCCTCACAGCACCAGCTTTGACCGCTGCAAATCAGGAAGGATCAGAAACACCAAACAGAGGCCAAGGTTACCCTCACTTGCTGTTGCTGCATAATAGATGCCAGTTGGAGGATTTTACCCCAGAAGCAATTAAAACCATGCAGGATCTTTACAGGAAAGCATTTAAAACATCTACTCTTCAATTACATTCAGGAATGTACATGTACAGTGACACAAACAAGAATGGACTTTATATAGACAATGTGTGCAAGGGATACAGCGTGGAAACCTGCGGGCCGCCAATCAATCTCTTCCTGTTGCCTGAAATTTACAGTGACTATGATAATCCCGAAATATATCGAGGTCACCCTCCTTTTGAGCAACTGGCAAAGCGCTTGCGCTGGATGGTTTTAGGCGTTAACAGACATCAAATAACCAATGTTCCTGATCTCTCAGAAAGAGGATGGTTCCATTACTGTAACAAAGCTTGGGAAACTATAAGAAAGTGCACGTTTTTCATGGAATACGAAAGATTTTTACCCTGAAGTATCCAAAGGAATTTTATTTATCTACCGTCGAGTAATCGCCTATAAAAGATAAGGAGGCAGGTGTCTCAATTAAACGATAAGAGCAACTGCAATCGAATTATATTCAATGTAATACTGATGAGTGACGCATAATTTACATTTTTATGGATTGTTGGACCCAATAAACATAGTTACCGTACATACATTGTTTTAAATTTTCGACTGTTTTTTATCGGTGGTAAAATCTATCCAGATTAGTACCACCACTACACCTATTTCAGCTGTGAAACAGCTCTTATGAGTTGTGTTTCAGCTTTAAGGGTGTGGCAGCCGGCACGCACTGGATACACGAGGCGACCAACTTAGCCCTCAAGAAAAGCAACGCACCTGGGACCGATTTGAATAGATCGATAGAGCTGTATTGAATCCGCTACGATTGTAATGAGCTGTAGTAGTCACTTAACTTTAGGTGAACTGCATGCCCGTTTGTTACTACAGTTTTCATATAAAAAAAACAACTCGTGATACAAAGTTCAATTTGGTTGCTACTGATAAACGCTATCAATTAGTGGTTTGCGTCGCTGGTCCGGTGGCTTGTACGCATGCTGGTACACGCTCGCTAATCTCCAATGCTCTGGGTAACCGGTTGCGTTGGCGTCACGCCAAATACTGAAAGGTGGAGCCAATGTAGGAATTGTGTATGATTTTTTCGTATAAGGATGTCGCATTTTCGGCATTTTTATCCCCTTGGAGTCATTTGAACTAGCCACGCTCTGTACTGAATTAGGGTTACCTGCTTTGAAGGCAAATTTATAATCTTCCTTATGTTTCGGATTTGGGTTTATTTTCATTCCATTACATGAGATGCAGTTCTTATGTTTAGTATTGTTGTTGTTGGAACTCTCCCTTTCTTTAGCGGAGCGTCTCGATATCTGAGAGTCGTTTGGAGAACTCTGATACAATTTGCCTTGGGCTAAAGGTGTTCTTTCATAAGACTCCAAGCTGTTATGACGATGACGATTATTATTTTCAACTTTCCACGCGTCTTTGATAGGTTGGAGTTTAGAAGGTCGTTCCGTATCTCGATTAGAATTCCTGCTTGCTTCACTAGGCGTACCACATCCATGAATGCCGTCGCATTCAGGTTTTTTCAGCGATTGAGCTGAACTTTTTCTGCTGGAAGATCTTGACTTAGTGTCAGTGTCAGCTCTGTTATGTTGAGGACAATATTGCACCTCACAAGAATCCTTCCTTTTTTCTTTTGTCATGTCTTTCTCAAAATGTGGTACGCTATGATGGCCTACATCATCCACCGCTCTACTTTGATTAAAAATAGGATAAGAATGACCTTTAGGCTCCTGAATTTCCTCCTTCGGTGTATGGACCATAGTAAAAACTGCTGGCGCCTTCGAACCATTCGAACCGTCTATATGTTTAGGAGGCTGAGGTTCTATTTTAGGGTCATCGGGTCTAAAGTCCCAGCATATAGCTAAATCCATTAGTGACATAGGCTTTTTATATTGAGCCCCTAAATCTAGCGCTGACGTAGATGGGCGCTGTTTGCAATCTCCCATGGCGGTCTCTGTTTTTTTAGGATCACAGGTTTTAGGCCTATGTACGCGCATTTTTGTACAACAAGTTGGTCCGGATGCACCATACCCCTTCCATCCTATAGCATAAGGCTTGACAATAATATCTGAATCTCTGTGTTCTCCAACTTTAGTCAAGTTCCGATATCCCAATGTATCAGGCAATGGTTGATGCTCTAGGTTGCCAACATGCATTTTTTTAGCAAATTGAAAATTTGGGGTAACGTTAACATATGGCAATTTTGGCGTGTCACTTTTTTTGGCGTATTTCATATTCTCCTCAAACTGCAGTTGACCATCTTTCGCTTTTTCGGCTACTTTTCTCCAGAATTTATCAGTTTTATTTTCTTGCGTTCCGTGAAGTTTTTCCACTGTCTCTTTTACCAACAAATCATAATTTTCATGTCTCTTTTCTGGGTCAGTTAAAGATCCTGGGACATAGGGACCATGCCCGTGATCATCTACGGGTTCTTTTACTTCATCGATACCTAACGGATCGTCATCTTTTTTAAACTTTTCATCACCGATTTTACTTTCTACCTCTTCCAATCTAGTGTTATCTCCTAAATCCTGTTTCTCCTTAAGGCACAGACATGTAAAATTTAACAAATTATATGTAATCCTAATATTTTATATGTTGAACAATGGTATAATAAAAACATTTAATTAATCAAATTTAAAAAGGAGTATCAATCTTAAAGTCAGACTGACGTCACTTTTTCCCTTGTTTACGTTTGTGTTTGTGTATTGGACACAAATTATGCTGAAATATAAACAAATATTAAAGTTACAACAAAACCGCCGCTTATCAAGGTCAAAACTATCTCTCATGTTGGAAAATAACAA
>DWIE01000098.1:0-23568 GCA_018248235.1 Choaspes benjaminii
ACAAAATAAATGTTATTTAATGTAAAAGATGCCTCCTTCTCAGTAAAACGTTACTTACAAGTCTCAAAGTACCATCATAATTAAGACATTAGGAATATTAAGCAAACAAAAATGCAACCTTCAGAAACTTTGTTAAACTAAAGGATTATTGTGCTGTTTTACAGAAAGTGGTTAGGATAGTCCAAAGAAATCATCAAGGATTTAGTAACAGTTCCTTTATGTAGTAATTCTATAATTCTCCTTAGATTATATAATGTCCATTCACATAGAATGATTTTACAAGTGACATCTTTTCCAATTCTTCCAAATACAAAAACAATAATATGATTGTCGTCATCGGGATCTGGCCAGTAGTTTAAATAAATTTGGGTGTTGCCAGCAGTTTATAATAACTGTCAAAATATCCATAATTTTATATTGTAAGTTATGAAATGGTTTCATTTAGAAATAACAGGCAAACAATTCAATATTAAAGTTTATTATCCATTACTTGATTATTACTCCTTAAAGTAAATTTTAGGTAACAATAGAGAATTATGCGGTACAAAAGGGAACCAATTAATACATACAATATTAATATACTTACAGTAATAATAAGGCTTAAAGCATTTGACTTTGTAATCTATCCATATAAAAGGTCACTAACAACGAACATGTGAACCAATGCATACCTCAAACTACTAGAATTGTTTTGCACTTTAGATAGGCACTAGACAATTGATCATTCTTAACTTGATAAGAGGGAATGAAAGTTTGTATCATGTAAGGGAAGTTGTGGGTAATGTGGTTTTTTTTATGAAATGATGTTTCGGCCCTTGGCCATTTTGCGAATAACAAGTTTCAATTTTAAAATTATAATGTGGTAATATTAAAATGTTGGTGATGCACATTTTAATATTGTTCTTGGAGTATTTGGCGGGAAACTCCAAGTGCCAGCTCGCACAGATAAAAATTAACAGGGCTAGGGTGACCAAGTATTCCCACCGCGCAAGTGTCTATGATGCGGTTACACATAATTAGTCCACTACACAATCACTTAATATGATAATCATTACAGCTTATCGCACTAAAGACAACGTAAACTAATTAAATAACACCAACACAACTCCGAACATGGCACTCTGAAGATTCCGGCCAAAACACTCCCGTGGTTGATTTTTCTATATTAAAAAATCAGGAGATATCATAAATAATGTGCACTACTTCAAAACACACTTACCCATAGATAAAGCTGTAACAATTACTTCAACATGTGGGAAAATCTTTTGATCGTTTTGAATGAGGATGCCGTATCGAGCATAAATTTGTATGAAATATCACAAGTAATTAACAAAGAAATTGTTATCTTTAACGTATTATCTATTTAAATACATGTAATAGAAGTAAAATTCAATTATTATTTTATTCTGGATCGGGAAAGTGTACAAAGAATGTGTCTCACTAACTATATTACATATTATTGTAAGATAACTAACTATTCACTAATTGAACAATGAACCGTGATTCAGAGATCATAGATAACAGAAAACAATAATTCCATTTGTTCTTAATTTAATGACACCATAAAGTACATAAACAACATTTTTATGTTATGAATGCAACAAAGGGCAGTCATAGATGTTCCTATCAAATACCACATCTTAACTCTATTTTCTATACACTAATCACCACATCCGTACATCGAAATGATATCTTGATCCATTTGGATTTGAAGCACAATTAGATGTGATAGTTGTGTAGCATCAAAACATCGTAGTAGTGTTAAATGTGTTGAAGTTAACAAAATAAAAGAAATATATGATCGCTCTTCGTAACATATATATATATATATATATATATATATATATATATATACTACATCGCCTTATCATATGTACTGCAAATTTGTGTGCAAATTCAGTGTTATCTGGATAACCACAAGTTCAACTAATCAGCTAGGTGAATCATATGCTACCTTCAAATTTCACACTTCTGTATATATTATATATTATATAGATGCGTGAAGCGAAAACTTTGTAACCTTGTTTAAGAAAATGAAGCAGACAAGAGTGTGACATTTGGCCTAGTCAAAGTTCATATGCAGGAGTGCAGGTAACTTAATACTTGAAATACATTTAATTGTTTAACAAAACGTAACACACACTACCGCGTGCGACACACACACATATTTGAGTAACACTCTTGTTTTTACACAAAGGTCGAATTTCGACCACTGGGCTACCTCTAGTATATATTACAAGTCGAGTGTCGATTGGTCAGGGGGCGAGTTCGTCTCATAGGATGGGGTCAGCTGACGTGGACTGTCAGCTGTCTGCGCGTATCAAGTCATCATGCCGAGCTCCTCCATGGTCTCGAGGTCGCGCATCAGCATCTGTATGGTCTGCTTGGTCCGCGGGAAGTAGTCCGCCGTCTCGTCGTCCTCGAACGAAGGGTTCTGCGCTTCTAGCTCGACGATGTCCGCGTCGATGGTGTCGAGGCGCGCGTCCAGCAGCGTCTGGCAGCGCTGCAGGTGGCGCAGCAGCCGCTCGCGGCACGCGCCGTTCTCGATGGCCGCCTCCGGCTGCGGCCCGCTCGCGCGCTGCCACTCTTCATCCTGAACAGACTTCGCCAGCTTCTCCAGCTCCGTGGTGCTGATGGGCATGTCCAGGGAGGGTCCCACCGGGCTGGACAGCAGCCCGCTGAGCAGCGAGTGAGAACCCAACGACCCTTCCCGCTGATAGAGTCTCTCAGTCTCCGGAGGCTGCGGGATTTCATTAATTAGATCGTTATTTATAAAAAAAAATCAACAATTAGTACGTAACTAACACCAGAATACCTGAATCCTAATTGAGACTTCCTGTATGTATTTAAAAGCGACCTCCGTGGCGCAGACGGTGATGAGCTGCTTTGCGAAACATGAGGTAGCGGGTTCGATTCCCACGGCGAGACGAATTTTTCTAATTCGTATCGTGTCTGGAATAACCTTACGAGTGGTATATCATGAATATGTTCAACTGAGTCGGTACCACCATTACACCTATTTGTGCCGTGAAACTGTAGTTTGCTCTACTTTTGTTTCGGTGTAAGGGTGTGATAGCCAGTATATGTAGACCACGAGGCATTCGATCTATGTCCTCTAGGGTAGCATCGCATCTGTGGTCACAGATGTCATGGGCTGTAGTAGCTACTTACCAGAAGGTAGACTGCAGGCCCGTGTGATACTTAATAACATAACAAAAAAAAAATATTATATATGTTCAAAGTGTACTACACACAATCGAAAATCTTGTATGTAATATTTTATACAGAGTGTTACAAGTTTAAGGTAATGAAAATATTTATTATACAAATTTCCTACCACTATATAATTAGCATTTAAACACATTTTTTTAAAGAAATCTGTACTGTTTAACGATTTATCCTAATATTTTTTATATTTATATATAAACAGGCTACAATAAAACGTTTCAGGTAACTTTTCTCCCCCGCCTGTCAAATGATTTTTTTTTTTCAAATTGTCAAGCCGATAATGACGAAGGTTAGTTTCAATTAATGTTAAAATAATTAGAATCCATTTTTTTTTACATTTGACAGTGTATACATAAATAGGTAAAAGTAAAACATTACAGCACCATTTTCTCTTCAGTTTGTTTATTTATTTAACTTGTAAAAGAGTTTTAACGTTATGAACACAGAAAAGGTTACGTTCCAATTTCGAATAATAGGCGATCGCTACTTGATTTAAAACAGGCCAGACTTACATTCAACTCCTCGACCTTCACCGCTCGGTTCTGCTTGCCAATGTTGTTCATCATGAGATTCAGGTCAGAGTACTCCGTGCTGGCCTTCTCTTGGCCGAACGTCATCTCCGGGTCCTCCCAGTCCTTAGCCCATAGGTACAGTTTAGGGTGGTTCTTTTTGGTGGCCGCGTGGTACTTGACCCGCAGCGCGTGCAGCGCGTCCGCCACGCGCAGCAGCGCGGCCGACAGGCGGTGCGAGCGGCGCAGCGCGGCGTCCGGCGCGCCGCCCGGCAGCCGGCCCGCGCGCAGCCGCTCCTGCTCGTGCAGGTGCCGCCGCGAGCGCCGCCCGCGCCACGGGTGCACGCAGATGCTGCACGTGTACCGCTCCGGGACATCGGTCTCCCGCTGTATATTGTGGCAGAGGGCATGCTGCCAACAGAGACAAAGCTCGCACTGCACCATCAACCCATCCTCCTCACGGTATCCGCAGTGGCAGTTGATTATCTCCTCAGCCTTCATCCGCTCTATCTTTATGCGCTCGCCGGTTTCTGTGTAGATGTACGACCCGGAATCCTTTTGGTCCTCGTGGGCCTCCGGCAGGGCCGGCATGTTCTGCACGAAGCCCTTGGACTCCGGCTTAGAATCCGGCGTCGTCGATCCGGGGAAACTGGACTGGGAATCTAAGTCCGAATTCATTGTCAACACCTCCTCGTCTTCGCTGGTCGGCGCCTTCGAGAGTGTCGCAAACTTGCCTTGCGGTACTCTCTTGGTGCCATCCTCTGTTTTGTTAACCATATGCTCGCTGATTCCTGGGTCTAAGTGTATATCCATTGGAGGGATTGCTATGTCAGCGCTCAGTTGGCTGTCATCGAATCCAAAATCGGGCACCTCTTCCATAACCTCAGGTGGGTCCACTGGTTCCGGTCGGCGCACTGGAAGTAACACCTTCGGTCTTTTCACTGGTCTATTCGCAGCCAACTGTCGCATTAGAGGCGAATCAAGCGATCTAGGTACTTTTTCACCTAAAGGTTTCACCTGTGGAATTATTTCTCGTACTTGTTCAGGTACATCTTTAACTTCTGGTTTCTTTTCCTCATTCCGTTTTGGGGGTCTCGGAATTTTTACTTTAATTATTTTGCTGTCTCGCTGGTATCTCATCTTGGTTTTCAAGCTAACTGGTCTTGTTCTAGCATAAGCTAGATCTAGAACTTTAGGAGTAGCCCCCAACATTATCCGTAGTTCCCTATGATAGTGTTTTATGTGCATTTGCAATAGTGTGTTGTTTCTGAAGTTCTTTAGACAGTCTTCAGCTGGACAACGTAGGAGATTGTCGATGACCTGGACTTTTAACGATCCGACATAAACATATCCATCCTCCAGTGCAGGATGGGAGGAGTTATTGTGGGAGGAACTAGCTTCTAACGATGACTGATCACTTGGCCCTTGTTCAATATAGCGCTGTGAGCTAATTTTCCGTCTCTTTGCCCTCTTGTCGTTGCTTCGTTTAATACCGAACTTCCGGCTAGACAAGAACGGCATAGGGCTATTCGCTGATACGTTCTTCACGGTGCCGTCCTGCTTGACCCAGCCCATCCGACGGGAGAGCTTGATGTGGGCCCCGAAGTCGAACAGCACGTGTTCATACGGCTTCAAAGCTGGGTTAGGATTCGACTCTAAATAATTGCGCATGTCCGTTTTAGTGTAGTGCTTCTTGTTGTCCGGGCTTACTAAACATACATCCCATTTCCCTGCTGAATAACCGAGACTTCTCCGCACCATGAGCTTCGACCACCCTTCTGGCAGTCTTCTATCTTCAACCTTCACGGTGCACCGGGGCAATTGCTGCTTGAACGGATCTAACTCCACACCAGACTCCACCACAGTCCCCACGGGCGTCCCATTCAGCCACCTGCAGCACCACTCGTCAGGCATCAGGCACGACTCGGGCAGTTCTTCCTGCCTCACCGCCAGCGCCTCCGTCTTCAGCAACATCTGCTTGCGAATCTCCTCCATCTGTTTCTTCATCGCTTCCAACTCGCATTTCACCTTCTCCACCTGGTGTCTGACCTTGTTCTTCTCCTTTATCAGTCTCAACTTTTTGTTTTTCTTTATCTTTGACAAACTCTTCTTTGACCTATCTGCACGCCTGTGAGACTTCGATGCAGTTTCTGCCGCTTCTACGGGCTTTGGTTCTTCGGTCTTCAGAGATTCCTTGTCCATGGACTCAGGAACACTTGGCTCCGGTGGGGTCAGTGCAGTCGAATTTGCACTTTGGAAACTTTTCAATTCCTGGAGCTTCTCAATTTTTATCTCCAAACGTTTTAGATCTATCGAGTGGACTGGTTCTTGGTGTGTCACCAGCGGAAATGGTGGTGTTTCAGACTCCAAGGTTGTCGGTTCCTCAAACTCCATGCTTTTCGCTTCCTCAAACTCCATGCTTTTCGCTTCCTCAAAATCCATGGTTTTCGCTTCTTCAAGCTCCATGGTTTTCGGTCCCTCAGACTGCATTGTTTTTGATTCCTCAGACTTCATGGTTTTCGGTTCCTCAGACTCTTTAGTCACCGGTTCCTTAGACTTAACGGTTTTCACTTCCTCAGCCTCTATGGTTGTCGGTTCCTGTGTCGTCACAGCTACAGGCTTGGGCACTTCCTTAACCACCGTTTTAGGGGAATCAACTCTTTGCATCCTATTTAAGCCATCTTCTAATTTATTAATAACCTCCTTTATCCTATCTATCACTTCTTCGTGTTTTTTATCATCTGGCTTTTCAAAATTTTGAAGCTCACATTCTTCTTTTAGAACTGGATCCATATTAAGCAAATCGATCTGATCGTCATATTCTTTTATCAAATCATCTCGCTCTTTCATCTCTTCATCGTCAGAAACTTTGGCGCTTTGGGTATCTTCATCCATATTCAGCGCGACATCCGTTTGGTCGTCCGTGTCTGTCTGTTGACTGTTTGAATCTTCACAAATCTGTCCAGTGGTGTGAACGGCACCATGGTTCTCTAAGTGAGGTGATATACATTTTTCTTCTTTAAATATATCTTTTGTTTCTGTATCCTGCTCGATTG
The DNA here is from genome assembly GCA_018248235.1 of Choaspes benjaminii. Lineage (NCBI taxonomy): Eukaryota > Metazoa > Arthropoda > Insecta > Lepidoptera > Hesperiidae > Choaspes > Choaspes benjaminii. The sequence continues at coordinate 6,794 of DWIE01000098.1, forward strand.
CTTCGGGGTCTACTTTTTCTGTATTAACTACAATACGTTCCACTTCTAATTTAATCTCTTTATTGATTTTGATATCTTTATCGTTATTTCCAATGGTACCGATTATTGACGCAACTGCTTCTGGAATATTCCTCTTCACCTCTTTCTTTTTCGTGGCCTCTACCTTCGGTTCAGCCTTTAATGCCCTCTTCAGGATGCTGGGTTTTTTCCTATCCGTCATAACTTTCAGCTTATTTTCCTTAGGTGGTGTATCCTTTTTCCTCTGTTTTTGACCAATATTAAATATTTCTTTTATATTTAACTTTCTTTTCATTTCTCGCCTTTCACTTTTGGTACCTAAATAATCGCGGGTGGGGTCGAAGAGGTGTGTGTGGAATATAGGCATCTGGGATGGAACTGGAAAAGCTGTGCTGGGGCCTGCGCCGAGTTCCGGTGAGGGGATGGCGCGAGATTCACTCAATGGATCTGCTTTCCCTTTATCCTTTAGCTTCGAGAGTCTCGTAGATGTGCACTTCCATTGAAAACCATCGTCAAATATTATCTTGTATTCCCCATTGCCTAAATCAGCCTGTATCGTGGCGACAAATCTGCGATTGTCTCGCCATCGGGCCAAGCATCTTTCCCCAACGGTGTACATGAGCTTTGATTTCTCCTCTGCCTTTATTTCTGTTTTCTCTTCTTTGATTACCTCGGGGACCACTTTTGGTTTGCTTTCAATTGGCACAGCTTTTTTTGTAGTTATAGGTCTGAGTCTTGTACTATTCACACAGATCCATTCGTCATGCCTTCTTGATTCAGTTTCATAATGCACCAATACTTCCATCTCATCATAGTCTACTTCAATAATTTCAGCAGAGTACCAGCTATCACTAAAATCTCTAGCCTCTACCTTGGACCCCACTGACAAAGATACACTGTTGCTCTCTCTTTCTGTACTTGAATGCTCAGGGGGCTTCACATCCTTTTTAGGTTTAAATTGATTATCTGTATCACTCAGAGTTAGATTCATCACAGAAGTAGGAGTTACTACAGGTTCTTGCTTGCATTGTTTAATTTTTTCAGTATTCTCATCCTTATGTTCACCTGATTCATTTGTCTGCGGTTTGGCAGATTCATCTTTGTTTTTAACGTCTTTGGTTGTTGATGTCCTTTCATGGCTTTCAATAAATTTCTTAATAGCTTCCAAATTTTCAGGCTCAGAATCTTTACTGGACGAAGATAAATTGTTCTTATCATCACCGGATTCCACACCAATGGAGTCCAATTCATCCATTTTTGTTTTAATTTTAGATTTTGTCCACGGAAATATTGATGGGACTGCTCCTAAAATGTGACATGAATTGAATAAAACAGAAGTGGTACTAGAATATTAAATAGATTCATGCATTAACTACATGTTTCAAGTAGCAAACAGAATGACATCTACATAATAATAATAAGTCTTGCCGAGCAAAATGAAGGTTGCAATAAATCAAATTGTTTATTAAATAAGAATTCCTTAATTACAAGTAATTTTTAGAATGTATTTATATGTGGTTGTTCTCAGATTCAATTAATTAATGACACTAACATTTAAATGGTCATCACTTTAATGATACAGAATATGGACGGGATTGATGTATTTGGCTTGATAAATTGTAACCTTAGTATAGCAGAACAGAAAATTAAAAAAAAATAAGAACTGAAAATGGTTGCCAGCAAAATAAACGATATCAAAACGCATGTGAAACAAGACGTAAATATAGATCACTAGAGTCTACTACAGTATCAAGTACCTGACTCGAGGACATATTTTGTGTCCTGGTACATCATAAAATCTTTCTTACAGAAGTGTCGCGAGCACACGTATGTGCCGAGCTCAATTTTATGCGTGTGATGGGTTACGCGAACCCAGCTATTGCGTAGTGCCGGGTCTTTAGGAAACTTGTGATATGTGACACCCTGGTCCTCCTTTCGTGTCGAGCATGACTTACACTTCTCGATACAACACTTTTTTACGGCCATCCTATATTTGAATACATCAATGATTTAGGTTTATATTCGCTATTGTGCACTATTTACCTTACGTCACTTTACGATGCATTGTAATTATCTCACTATACTTACTTGGAATGATTCGGAATATACGTCTGGTGTCTGGTAGTAATACTTGTTAGGCTTATACGATGGATTATATCTGGATATTATTTCTTATTAAAAAAATGCGTATTGGTTATTTGTGCAACACAAAGAGACAAACGTTTATCGATCGACAACTCCGGCTTAATGCACTTTCCATTTCACGCAAGTTGTTTCTTTAATTGACCAGTGCATTTACAAGAGCACATAAGTAATATCTATGACATTATTTGAGAAAACTGTCCTCCCAACCTAAAATAAATAAAACTATATTCTTCAGCAAGTTGGTACCTAACTAAACAATTTGGCAATGTTAAGGTGTATCTACGCATAGCTATAATAATAATGATACGTCAGATTTTGACAAACTTTCAGTGATGCCATAACCAAATCCTTTTAACTAAGCCAAGTTAAATATTGGTAGTTATCACCACAGAATATCTAATAACAAATCGAATCCTATAATTCCTTGGATTTCATAACACGACATAAATCACAAGTCACAATCATATTGATAATCTGAATTAATTATCAGTTAACAAAACTACTGAACTAGGCTTGGGAATTGGGTGTAAAGTGCCCGGTTCATTTCACGTAACACAATAAACGTAAATTTTGTGACGATTCACTGGTATAAATCTTTATCTATGAATCTATGATCTCCTTAAAAAATAATAACAAATTCTTTTTTTCACGTTTACTTACGATACGTGGTAAGTATAAGTAAGTAAACTGTATATGTTTTTATCAACGACTACTATCAACTTTGTAATTTTATTATGACGTTTGAGTCTTATGTACTTTGTTTTCTGTGACGTGATAATGTATTGGCAATCTGCAATATTGTGAAATTGTGTCTATTGGGAATTGGAAACGTATCTTGTTGAAGTGAAGTGTTATTATCAGTCTTAGTGCAAGGATGCGTTAAACTCGATAATGGATTTAGCGAAGTCTCTATTCAGTTCCCGGGATCATGAGGGCTACGTGGGGCGTGAGGACCACGAGCGCAAAATCAGTGCAGCGCTCGCCGACGATGACCCCGAGGATATGATCGATGCGATCCGCGGCTTGAACGTTGCTGATGAATTTCTTCCCGCTCCTGGAGGCCCGTTTTCCGCCCTCACCGCCAGTATGGTCCCTCAAGACATCCTCGCTAAGATAGCCCAACCAGAAGATGAAGGTCACGGCGGGTTACCCGATTACAGATTCGACGAGTTCGGATTCTGTATAGACGAGGAAGACGGGTCGGAACAAACATCAAACAAGCTCCTGGCAAACGTTTTCATTGAAGACGACCAACACCGGCTCGAATGGGAATTTTACAGTAAGGAAATAAATTTTTCGGATAATGATAGCAAGTTGGATAAGTCGGACAAGTTGCAGAAAATGGTCAAGGATGGTGTCCCGCACTCCCTGCGCCCACAGGTCTGGATGCATCTCTGTGGCGCCAACAAGAAGAGAGCAACAACTGAAATAACATACCATGAGATTGTAAGAGCTTCCAGTGATGACGGCCTGGTGACAAGTAAGCAGATTGAGAAAGATTTAGTGCAGATATTACCCAACAATGTTTGTTTCTCCCATCCAACAAGCACGGGGGTACCAAGACTACGAAGGATTTTGAGATCCTTGGCCTGGCTATACCCTGACATAGGTTACTGTCAAGGCACAGGTATGATTGCCGCCTCCCTCTTGCTACTGATGGAGGAGGAGGAGGCGTTTTGGATAATGTGTACCACAGTAGAGGACCTCTTGCCTGCATCTTATTACTCCTCTACATTGATAGGCATCCAAGCAGACCAGAAAGTTTTGAGAAGCTTAATATCAACATACTTGCCAGGTATTGATCAAGTCCTGAACGCGCATGACATTGAGCTCTCTCTTATCACCATGCATTGGTTTTTGACATTATACGCTAATGTAGTACACATGAAGATATTGCTGAGAGTATGGGATCTCTTCTTTTTAGACGGCTCCATTGTTCTGTTTAAGGTCACACTAGCTATGCTCAAGATCAGAGAGAACAGGTTCACAGAGATTTCTAATTCGGCACAAATTTTTAATGCATTGTCTGATATACCTGGAGAGATTGATGATGTTGATCTATTGGTTAAGACTATAGATGAAGTATGTGGTGAAACATTAAGTCCAGCTCTCATTGAGACACACAGAAGGAGGCACCTGGCGTATCTTATGGCTGATCAAGGAGCACTAGTTGGCAACCCCAGTGCAGCACCCAACCTTCCCAAACAGCAGCTCCAAAGACGTCAGATCAAAAGAAGCAAATCCGTCATTCAAACTATATTGTTTGGTGATGATACCAATAATGAAGATGCTGTATCAAAGAATGTGAAACAAACAGAAATTCTAGTTGATCTCAGAGAAGCCATACTGCAGGTGGCTCGTCATTTCCTTGCCCTTGAACCACAGCTCGCATCAGAAATCCAACTAACAGCAGATTATACCATGCAGAGTCATGCAGCAGACAGAGAACGGTATGTTAATGTATCAAGGAGTAAGAGGAGAAGAGCTAAAGCGTTGCTAGATTTTGAAAGGAGAGATGGTGATGAACTAGGCTTCAGAAAAAATGATGTCATTGAAGTAATAAGTTCCAGAGATGAACATTGCTGGACTGGAGAGTTAAATGGCCTAAGAGGATGGTTTCCAGCTAGATTTGTTAAGCTACTAGACGAGAAAGGAGTGAAATATAGTAGAGCAGGAGATGATTCAGTGACAGAAAAAGCAGCCCATTTAGTGAGAGGAGTTCTAGCTCCAGCTTTCAAAAGGGTCCTTTTGCATGGTATCAAAAAACCCAGCTTTCTAGATGGCCCATGCCATCCATGGTTGTTTATTGAAGAAGCATCATCAAGGGAAGTTGAAAAAGACTTTAATTCTGTATATAGCCGCTTAGTTCTATGCAAAACATACCGCTTGGATGAAGATGGAAAAGTACTTACACCAGAGGAATTGTTGTACAGATGTGTTCAAGCTATAAACTTGTCTCATGACAATGCTCATGCACAAATGGATGTCAAATTGCGGACTTTGATATGTATGGGGCTTAATGAAGAGGCGTTACATTTATGGCTAGAAGTACTTTGTTCCTGTGTAGATGTTGTACAGAAATGGTATCATCCATGGTCATTCATAAATTCCCCAGGCTGGGTTCAGATAAAGTGTGAATTGAGGATCCTATCACAATTTGGATTCAACTTGAATCCTGACTGGGAGTTACCCTTAAAGAAAGACACACAGAACCAACCTTTAAAAGAAGGTGTAAGAGATATGCTAGTAAAACATCATTTATTCTCATGGGACTTGTAACAAACTTACATATAATTGGTCAATTGAATAATATTCTAGGAGTCACATCCCAATAAGCTTGTAATGTCCTAAATTATATTTAAGATATGAATTTACCAAATAAGTTCAAAATATCCTGTGAACACAATCCCTTTGATGTAGCAATCTTCAACTGATTTGTTAAGAAAAAAGCAACTGTCAGTGCCTTTCCTACAGAGATGAAGCATGTATAGTATTTTGAGACGGGATTCTCATAAAATAATTCATTTGATAGAAAAAAGATTTTTTTATACTTGAGAAAAGAATATTGGTATTTGTTTTTGAATCATTATATAATTTTAAAATAAACCAGTTTAGATATACATATGTGGAAAATCTGAAAATTCAATATTATTTTGAAAAATAAGGTGATAAGTTATTAATAACTATTAATTACTAGTGTTCAATTTTGTGCATATCCCATCTCAAAATTCGCCCTATGTAAATCACAAAATATACAAATTATACGACTATGTCTATAAACCCAAAATAATAAATGTATTATTCCACTTCATTCTAAAAACATTAGAAAATCATTAACTTTTTTTATTATTGCACATCAAATTAAATATGAATGTTAAACTGAAGTTTTGTGTTAATTTGATAGTATTATAATGTAAATAATTTTCTAATAAATATTAGAGGCCTATTTGTAAGACGAATTTTTTTTATACATTTAATAGATAAATCATATTAGTTTAATTATATTTTTCTTTACTACTATTATTTTCCATTTTTGCTTATTTGGCGCTTGTTAATAAATTATTTTAATTAAATGTTGTTATTAAATAAAGCAGAGATATGAATGTTGTGATATGTGGCTTATTTGTGAAAAAAACCCGAAATGTTTATATATAACAATGAAAGAATCTTTGGTCTTCATGTCAAATATAGATATAATTCATTAAATTTCAATTTTTCTATTAACTTTTCTGTATGTGCAGATCGAAGATATTAGTTAATTATAAAAAGTAAATCAATTTGATCACGATAAATTCATCACCAGGTGTTAAAGCAATTTAGGTTTAGACTCCATAAGTATGTACACTAAAATCCTTGTCAAAATGGGTCAAGGTAAATAATTAGTTTACGTGTGGTAGAACATGAATACTACTACTGGGTCAGTACCACCACCACACCTAATTTGTGCCATCAAACAATAGTGTTGGCACTCCTTTTGTGTTGTTATTAGGGTGTGATAGCCAGCATACGTAGAATACGAGGTGTTTGATTTGTGTCCTCAGAGTAGCACCTGTGGTTACAGTTATCATGGATTGCAGTAGCTACTTATCATCAGATAGACTGCATGCCCGTGCCCCTACTTCATAACATAAAAAAAACTGACAGTAAGTGACACTGACAGATGTCAAATCTGATTTGACCAAGTTCGACTGTGCGAAAAGCAATTACAAATTATAATCTTTATATTGTACTCAGTGCATAATTAAGTATTTTAGGTATGAATTTAAATAGTACATCCAATTTTGGAAAGTTTGTTTGGAAATCACAATCTGTTCCTGGTTTTGGATTTCAACAAGTAAGGAACAAATGGGCAAACTGGATGATGGTTCGTGACGTGAAGAGGCGTCGAATGAGCGCCGAACACTTCTTGGAGAGGACCAGGATTAATGCACTGAGGAAGAATGATGTACTGCCAGTTGAAATCAGGGAATTAGCCGACAAGGAGATTAATAAATTTGAAATGAATGCCATCCCTCTCAGGATAAACCAAAGATGTGCCATTACCTCACGACCCCGCGGCAATGTGTTGCAATGGAGGCTGAGTCGTATAGTCTGGAGACACTTGGCAGATTACAACAAGCTGTCTGGAGTCCAGAGAGCTATGTGGGGCTGATTGATATTCATTTAGTTAGGAATTATTTGTAGTTACTCATTTAGTTGGAATAAACGTCATATTAATTGTAGTTTTGTTCTTTATGAGTTCCCTACTCTCTTTATATCAAATCTAATGTCATTATGTTCATCCACTCTTCATCTCAAAAATCACCCAACCAATTACAATGTCATTTTGTATGTCTTGCTTAGTCCAGCTTGAGAGACCTATAGATCGAGATAGATCTCTCACAACCTAATACTTTTTGTCTTGATAAATGGATGTCAGACCTTTTACTGTGAATTTCCAATGAAACAGCAATGACACAGTCATTCATCATATAATTAATATCTATCTATGAACAATAGGTATTTTTGTAGTAGTACCAGGTTTGACCCAAGACTGACCACATAGTATTGTACTTTAGCCAATTTACATATCTTTATATATGGTCTTTTTGTTTATGATTCTTCTTTATTTTGTTTAATTAAAAAACCCTAACATTGATAATGTAAATTAAGATATGATATAGTTTTCATCATCAAAATACAAGATTTACCTAGTCAACAACTAAGTCAGTACCTACCTAAAACCGTCTCTTAAATGCTGAATGTAATAGTGCAAATTCCAGATCAAAATATTCAGCTGTTATTGAATGGGCATTAGAAACTAATACAGCTATTTTCATACAGAACATCTTGAGCAACAATGTATACAATACTTAATTTTTAATGATATCAGGCATACAGTTAAGTCAACTCAAGTGATCACTGCAGCCAGTTTAGTTGATAAGTATTAGATTAACAAAAAATTATACTACTGCTACTCTTAATGACTAAGCTAAAAATTTGTTTTATGTAATAGCACACATTTTTCTGCTTAGTGGAAAATGGTTGCCTCAGCCCATATTTATAAACAGAAATAAAGAGCTACTTATGGACACATAAATCAAAAGCCTCATGTTTCATGGCACAAATGGGTGTAGTCATGGTACAAAGTCAGTCTAGAACATTAAAGTTGTCCTAGACACAAAAATTCTCAACAGGAAAAAAGATGCTATCAATGCAAGAACTTAATTCTGCATATTACTAATGTAATATTATACAACCCACATTTTGCCTTATGTTTAGGTCCCCCTCCAGGCTACTTACTGAGATTTTTCTAGTGAGAAAAACTTAGTAGCTTTGCCCAACCCACGACCACGCAGTCAGCAGTTACGATTGCGAACATTGAGCCAACCAGGCAGTTGTAATATTATAATAACTAAACTAATTTGTTCTACTTAGGGAAGTAAAATAAAAGTTAGGTTTCTTTCAGTTTTTATAATCCTTTTTATAAAATTAGTTTTCTTAAAACTAAACAAGCTTCATAAAGCTTACAATGGAATTCCAAAGCTTTTGATAGCTTTTTAGTCAAAGAGACCGAAGCCCATGTCATCGTCAGATTCTTCAGGCTCTTCCTCCTTCTTCTCTTCCTTGGCGGCCTCAGCTGCGGGGGCAGCGGCGGACGCAGCAGCTGGCGCGCCGGCGGCGGGCGCAGCGCCTACACCGGATCCGATGTTCGTGATCAGGTCCCTCACGTTCACGCCCTCGAGCGCCTTCGCGAACAGACCTGGCCAGTAGGGCTCAACGTCAACGTTCGCCGCCTTCAAGATCGTAGAGATCTTCTCGCCAGTAACGGCGATGTCATCATCAACAAGGATGAGAGCGGAGTATACGCAAGCTAATTCAGCCTTTGATGCCATTTTTATGTTTTTCACGTGCAAGTCGCCAAAAGGCCTTAGCTCCGAGAGAACAAGCACGTTAGGACTTCCCGAATGAAAGAGGAAAAGGAGGAAGATGAAGTGACAAATGTCAATGTCAATTTGTCAACCGTCACGTAAACAGAGACAAGCTCCTTCTGTAAAAGTTCACAGATTAAAAATATTTATACGTAACATCCGAAAATAAAACTTAATATTATTAATACTTCAAATGACTGAGTATTACTTCAAATCTACGAATTAAAAATGATTAGTCTGAAAACAATGGATACTAAAATGTGCTACATATACATCAATGAGCCATTGATATATAACGTCACCTATAATTTATGTGACAGATTTGACAGTTTGCTCTGCAAGTTTGCGTCAAGTTTGCATTTAAGTTTGACAATGGTTGTTAGCAGCGGTGTGTAATACATTCGCTTATTACAATTATATTTCTGTTCCGTAGCAAACAGCTTAGTGCCGGTATTTATCATTTGCTGAAAAAGAACAAAAAAGAGAAGTACCACCAATGTTGAAAAGAATCCTGCGTTACGATGTGCAGGTCACAAAGACATTTGTTGATTTCGCGGTACAAACATCAGGCCTGAGATCATTACGTAATCATGCTAAGTTTTTAGAGGTATCATGTCATGGCATAGTATGGTTGGTGGGTTGGCTAAGTTTCATTTGGTTCTTCAACAATAAAGAACTCTATCAAATTCAAGTTAATATGTTGATTGCGCTGATCTTGGACATAGTAGTTATAGCTATAATAAAAGCATTTGTGAGGAGACGGAGGCCTATACCCATGAACAAGCTGATTGCTGTTGACCCTGACAAGTACTCGTTCCCATCTGGCCATGCAAGTAGAGCAGTGCTGGTTGTGTTTATCCTAACACACATAAGTCCTATATCAATGTTCTTTTACCCTCCTCTACTGGCATGGGCTACAGCTGTTGGAATTTCTAGAGTACTAATGGAGAGGCATTACATATTGGATGTACTGGGCGGAGTAGGAGTTGGTTTACTTGAGGGTCTTTATATGTCTCTCATCTGGTTCTCACAAAGCACATCAGCAAGCATTTTGTCCACCCTGTCAGATGAAAAGTTAGATGGTGGTGAATACCATGTTTAAATGCAGCTTGAATTCAAAGATTTATATGGCATGTGATGATATTTTTGTGTGTAACGAAGTATTTAAAAAATATTGTTGAAATATGTTGATTTAATTAATAAAGAATTTAACATAATTAAATTTGTATTTCAGTCACACCATCATTTTTAATATATTGCGCTGGGTTTAAACTGTTGAGGTCCAAAAATGTCATATAATATCTATAGATAATATTTCGATGTTAAAGTGCTAACTATAGATTTGATATTACATTTATGTTATGTTGCTAACATTAATAATATTAAGAAATTCATCACTTAAATTTAATTTTTCTAGTCGTAATTAATAATTAATGTTTAAGGTTCATAAGCTAATTGGCTATATCTAGACTCCAATTGATAATAATTAGATTTCAATAAAAATTCAATGTTAAATTTACAAAATTGTGATTTGAATGCGATTAGATTGTTTCAAGTTTCATGAACTGATAAATAAAGATTACGTAAGGTCTTAGCTTTTGTCTTGACATTGGCAACATTGTGCGTAAATGTCTAAAGAACAGCTGTAGGCTGTCATAAATTGTTGATGACGTGTGGCAAGGAAGTTTGCAATTTAAACTAATTTAAATAAATAACTTGTCTCAATTCCTTTTGTAATTTTGTGTATACGTGAAATATCAGAATGAGAAAGTTGAAAGGCGCGGTTAAAGAAACAGCCAAGCAGAGGCGGGAGAGGAAGCAGGAGTTCGCAAAAATGCGCTCGCAAATCCACACTATCGTCCTACCTACTGTGGGCATTATTTTTCTTCTTATTTGCACATATGTTTACTTCAAGACGCGGCCGCAAGCCATGCAAGTGGCGTAATAAAAATACGTGTTTTAAACTACAGTATTGTATATAATAAATTATTGGTATCAAGGGTCTACAGTAGATATGGAATTTAAATATTTCTAGTTGTGAATTTATATCAATCATATGAATTATTGATTCATTCAACTATCAACGCACATTCCATTAGTAAGAAAACAAATGTAAATATTAGCCTAAATATTAAAAAACATAGCAATGTACCTGTTCTACTAACATTGGCTTGCCTGCATTTATCAGTGTGAGATATCACTACAACCATCTTTAGAAGATAAACATTTAGGAAGATTAAACTTTTAAATAAATACGATTTTAAACTTTTATTCTCGTGGATCTCACACATTTTTTAATGTAACGGGTACTCACGATCTACTTCTTTTTAACCGATGTAACTGGTTGAATAACAAAAATGTTTAAAATAAATATTTTGAAAAGTACTTCGCTTTATTTTTCAGTTTTAAAAGTACTTGCATGTATGGAAACATAACTGTTAGGAGATAGAGATCAATTGGGTGTGAGAGCAACAAAGGCCTAAGTAACAAAAAGCATAATGGAACATTTTATCAGGATCATCTCTGTAGATTATTATGACAATCGTAACAGTGAATTTTGACATTAAAAATATTTAATAGACAACAAATTTCTTAAGTCATCAATTCTATTTGGCACATACCATTTTTGCTTTTAGCTAATATATCATCTTAAGAACTTTATAGTCACAAAAACTTTGTACATGAGAGGAAAATTGAAATAAAACAACTGTTAAGTGAATTAATTATCTTTCAATTTATTTATCAATATGGACATTAATAATATTGCACGTACTAAAATTTTTCATATACAAATTATTATGTACCCTGTATATATCACTACACACTGCTAATATGTCAACCATTTTATTTTTCCTTATATTGTGAAGTAGCATACAGCCCTGCAGTCTACCTGGTGGTAAACAAGCACTGCAGTATGACATCTGTAACCACAGATGCGGGGCTACTCCTGAGAACACATTAAACTCCTCATGTTCTGCATAAGCATTTCGTTTCTAAACTTGGCAGACACAATACCTACATTCGTCATTATAAAAAATATGAAGTATGAATTTAGCTAATTTAATAGCTGATATCCAATATTTGGAATTATAAAAAATGCAATATTAAAAATACCGCTACAATCTAACATTAATTAAACATAGCAACTTATCTTGTGTAAAAATACATAGTCAATTTCATATATAACATTTTTATATCATAGTTATCACAGCCTAAATACTACAATTTAGCACCTTCAAAACAAACAAAAATATACTAATCATTTCTCTCATGGCATTACCAATTTTGTCTTTTTTGTGTTATTAAGTAACAAATGGGACTTGTCGTCCACCTGGTATGTGGCTACTGCAGCCCATGACAATCGTAACTGCAGATGCAGTGCTACTCTTGAGGACTTGAATGGAAATTTTGATATTCTGCATATGCTGGATATCATATCCTTACATTGAAACAAGTGGTGTGAATACTACTGTTTGACAGTACAAATATGTGTGATTGGAAAACCTACCCAGTTGAACATTAAATTTCTACTGTTATGTCACCCATTGTGTTACTATTGCAAATTTACAATTAAAATAAAGTAACATTTTCACCCAATGCCAAATAACCAAGAACAATAGTTTTATTAAGATACAGTATTAGTGCAATTAAATTCCGAAAACCAAAATGTCACCGACATTTATAACATCGGGACAAAAAACTCATGCCTCCATTTACCAGAAGGTGTAGTCTGCCTGAACATTCCCTAAGTGACGCCAATTATATATAGGTCCCATCTAATAGGTGACAACCCTATTGCCATTTATCGCAAATTTTCAAATTTCCGGGCTACTACTTATTATATTTCAAATAAATCTACAAATAATTTTATCATACTTCTAAAACAACCAATTAACAAAACAATGCAATAAAATAACAGATAATATAATTATTGTATATATTTAAATGAGCAATTCTTGTGTATTCATGTATACATATATATGCCACTTCTTAAATATTTGAAGTACTTGAGCTGCTGCTATTGATATACTACTCGATACTAGATGGCGTTACGTGTCGTACACTTTGGGCAACAAAATAAAAATACTGAGTAAAGTTCGGCCGCCCAGGTACTAATATTTATAACAAAACACGTAATACTTTACACTTCTATATCATTAACTTTATTTGAGTGGAATAGTTATCATAATTTTCACTTGCATCATCGTAGCAACATAAAAAATATTAGGTCAGTTTTTATTACATCATGTATAACTCAACTCAGCTTTTACACTTACATAAAATCGATTGATTTTGATGAAATATATCATTTGCAAAATTTGACTCGAGTAAATTCACAATTATTGTTTCAACATAGTGTTACATAAAGTAACAAGAGTGAGATATGTACCTTAGAGTCTACAGCCAAATTCAAAATCAAGCACTATATACTCCAATGCAAAGCATTGCTTTTGGAACTAAACAAACTAGTTCAAACTGAATTGTTTCAATATGATTTTGTCAAAAAATTTAAAGTATTGATGCACCAAATAATAATAACATATTCTATACTAGTGTTAAAAATATGAAAACAACCAAAAAGAGCCAAAAAGTACAACTTCATCTCAAAAACAACCATGTAGCTACCTTGTAGTCAATAATGCATGAAATAAAAAAAAATCAACAAGACGACAAAAATTGCTTTTACAAATATGTCCAATATAAAACCTAACATGAATGTATATTTTTATATACACTAAAAACCTTAGCAGGAACATACGCAACATCTTCACACTCATCAGAGTTTCATCGCAAAAAAAATGTCTGTATAAAAATTGATTTCAAACCTCAACTAACCACTTAGAAAACCACGCTTCATATAACCTACTTCATAGTCGTACCACGCAATTGGTGTACTTCGTCCACTCACAACTAAAATTGTTTAGTCTAGTCAAAACTGACTGTTGATGGTAGCGTCTCTTTTTTGTTTGCACACATGAATGATCCATCCGACAAACCACACTGAGGACAACACTAGGAAGAGGACGCTGAGGGAGAAGTACTGGGTCGTGATGGAGAGCGACAGAGTCTGTATGAGCACCAGGGTGAGGATGGACTGCAGGCCGGTGCCTATGAGGGTATTGATCCCGAAGATAAGACCGAAGCAGCTCTCATCGCTGAGCTGGTTTGCGATTTTTGCGCTGAAATAAAAAAAAATGTATACTATTTTTTTTTATATTACTAAAAGTAATAATAAAATCCCAACAAAATCAAATAAAAACAAATATCAGGTCCTCGCGGTGTTGTTACCAACATACTGGCTGTGTGCCCTCGCTGGATAGCAATGCTAATCCTTCGAGCGAGGAAACTGCCAGCTCTTGGGTCACCCGTGGACGGTAGACATCGAACATATTCATATTTTACCACCCGTATGTATACATAAAATAAAAACCCTGACCTGGCTAGCGTGATAGCGTAGTGGAACATGACCCTCACCACTATATACCCTGCGTACGACACGAACACGTCGGGCAAGTTGATGCCCAGGCACATCACCACGGTCTGAGCACTGCAGACTAATCCGTACTACGACGCTGCGATCCCTCTAAACCCATCAACACAACTGGCCTGTCCTAGATATGCATGGAACGCCACAGACCTGGCCAGCGTAATGGTGTAGTGGAACATGACGCCCACCACTATGTACCCCGCGTACGACACGAACACGTCCGGCACGGCCGTGGCCGCGCACAGCGCCGCGGCCTGCAGCGCGGCCGCGGGCGCCGCGCACCCCGCGTGCCCGTACCGCGACGCCGCCAGCGCTCCGCCCGCGCCCAGCAGCGTCTGCACCGCTTCCACCGCGCCGTTGTACGCCACAGGCGCGTCGCTCTCCAGCTGGATGTGTTTCCACAGCAGCTGCACGTACGTCTGCGTCTGCACGAACAGCGCCAGCGCGGCCGCGTACAGCGCGGACCACGCGAGCACCCGCGGCCGCGCGTACGCCGAGCGTGCGTGACGCGCGATCAACGCGCCCGCCTCTAGCGCGCTCGTGCGGAACGAGCGCTGGGGGACGGTTAGTGTTTTTTAATGGAATTTACAGTAGCTTGTCGCACATTTCAGTTGATGTTACGCGACCACTGCAGCACAAAAGCAACATCGTTCTTTTTTATGTTCTGAAATAGAATACGGGCTTGCCGTTTACCAGCTGGTAAGTAGCTACTGCAGCCCGTGACATCTACAATCACTGATGCGGTGTTACTCTTGAGGACATAGATCGAACGCCTCGCGTTATGAGTATGCTGGCTATCATACCGTTACACCGATATATAAGTAAAGCGAACGCTACTGTTTCACGGCACAAATAGGTGTGACGGTGGTGCCAAACCAGTCGAACATATTCATGTTCTACCACCTTAGGTTATTCCAGACACGAAACAAATTAGAAAAATTAGCCTCGCCGCGGGAATCGAACCTGCCATCTCACGTTTCGCACAGCGGCTCATCACCGTCTACGCCGCAGAGATCGTCGACTGTCGATTGTGTTAGAATAGAGAATTAGTTGAGAATGTTTATTTAGTTATTTCATATAACACACGTAAACAAACGCTCTCTAATTCGTTTGTTGTTTTTGTCATAACATAAACAAATAACACTAACCCTAAGTATTCCTTCGACATTGCTTGACTAAGAACGATTTGCATTACACATAAGGAAATTACCTGCTTCTGATTCACTGGAGGTGACTTCATCGGGGTGTTCGTGTCCATTTGCAAGTTACCCACGGACTTTCTGTGGAAGTATATCCCGTAGGGTACCGGGGGCAGCCAAAACGCCCAGCATGTGGCAAGGATCTGCGCTGGAAGAAGAGTTACATCAACGTTCATAGAATCCAGTGGTAGAATCTATCCAGTTTCGTCCGGGTGAGTACCACCACCACACCAATTTCTGCTGTGAAATAGCTTATAAGTTCAGCCTTAAAGGTGAGGCAGCCCGCACGCACAGCGTACACGAGACGACTAACTTAACGCTCAGAAGTAGCAACGCACTTGTGACCGACTTCGGACAGACTTATGGGTCTGTATGGAATCGGTTACGGTAGCCGTAGGCTGCAGCGGTCACTAAACATCAATTGTTATCAGTCAGTGCAGTGTGCGTGCTACTTCATTACATTAAAAAAAAAACAATTACAACTAAATTGACGTGTCACCATAGTTAATGTATCTCCGCGGCTTCGCTCGCGTCATACAGACTTTTATCCCCTTTCTCACCACCATAGAGGTTGAGTTTTCAAAAACCCTACGTTAGTGCACACCTAGAGCGTAACAGGAACCCGTGTGTAGATTTTCATGGTCCTGACCTTGGTAGTTTGGTCTGTGCATTGATATGTCAATCAGTCCGTTATCTTTTTACATATATAGATATGAAACTCTTGAAACTCTTATTAAGTTTTTTTTTTGTTTTTGTGAAGAGTAGACGCGAAAGCCGACTTTGCCGTATCGAGACATCTATATAAATAAAATGGAAGGGCATCTCAGGCCTAACTTTTTGCAAAAACTGATTTTTATCCGATGCTTAAAAATTATAAATGACTGTTTTTAGGAACATTTTAGTCTGCGTGTCTAAATGATTGTCACGAACAGTCTATGTAACGTCACAGCGGATTCAATTAAATTTCTGATAATAAAAACAAGAATTTTGTACTTAAATGTTTTTCCCCTTATC
>DWIE01000099.1:0-23544 GCA_018248235.1 Choaspes benjaminii
TTTTATGGAAGTTAGAGGATCTTCTTTTAGCCTATACAGCTTTGCGTGATTTACTTTCTTTTTAATCTCGCTGAATAAGGAAAACTTCTGGGGTGCTTCGAGTACCATAATATTTACTTCGTCTAGGAGGCCATATTTGCATTTAAGGAACGTGATTATATTAGCTAGATGTGAGTTGCGATCTTTTTCGATTTTTAAGATCAAAATCAAATATAATAATTACTTGTTTAAGATGTTTGTGGTAGTAAAAAAAAATGTTTAAAAAAGTTTTTAAAAAAAACATTAAAAAACTTGGCGCCCAAATGATTTAGAAACTGCCCATAAATATCTACCTAAACTTCAGTTGTTAATATGAAAAATCTGTATTTATTAAAATACAGTTGTCTATATGTTGGATAAGATTTTAGGTCGCTTTCTAATATATTTATTGTCTTTCAATGTTTTTTATTAGAAGATACAAGTAAAGAATTTTATCATAACGTAGGATGATGTGTTATATAAGTACCACAATTAATATAGATACTGGCTAAAGATATCTGCAAGCACCATGCTTGTTACTTGATCCCGGCCTAAAAACTACAGCTGATTTGTAATTGATCCTATAAAATCATTTAACAAGAGATGAACAAAAAAGACTGCCTATTTAATGTTTTAATCAACTTATCATCCGTTTTTTTACAAAAAATTAATCGTAAAATGTTTGTGACATGACATATCTTATTTTCGCTTGACTGAGCTGGTCGATGATTCAAAACATAATAACAAGGTGACAATTTTAGATATGCAAACAAGTATTTTAAAATTAAGAGTTTCTAGAAAACAATATTTAAAAATTTTATTTTTAAAAGCACTGCTCTGAATGCTATAAAAGACATGCTTATGATAAAAAACTCTAACATTATGGCATATACACCTTTTAAACAATGCTGCATTATCAGAAAGACGTAGAGTTTTTCCTTTGTTATAATTAAAAAATATATTTATAAAAAAAAATTATAAAATAGACACGCATTTTCACCGTGCAGATTATTTAAGACATACGTCCTTTGTCTTTTTTTTTTGATATATCACTGCAATGACATATTTTTTTTACTTATTTTTAAACACTTAATTCACGTTTCCCTCTTGTTTGTCTCTGCGAAAAACTTGACTCCCTATCATAAACCTTAACTTTAAAGAAGCAGATGCACCAAAACAGCACAAACACAATGAAGCGTTATCGAAAAATATAATCATGTGTTACGGCCGGCCATTTCTGGATTACAAACACTTTTCATGATTCTAAAGATGGTAACAATTTTGGCGTATCAAATAGAAAAGCTTAAATTTGATTATGAAAATCGTGGCAATGCAAGGGCTTATGTATTTCTATGTATTATATTTGCTTTAAACAAATTTTTTATTCTTTGAAAATATTTTTTATAAAGAAAATTTGTTAAACTTAAAAAAAAAGTGCACAAAAATGGAAAAAAAATTTAATATTAGATCAATGAAATGACGTTATATTTTATTTAAAAGTATATAACAAGTTCTTGCTTTAGTTTATAATAATTGCAAATGTCATGCAAACTATCATGAGAAGTTTTTACTCGCCTTTTGTAGAAGCGTTTGTTTACAACATCCCACTCCATATCAGTTTATCCTATTTCTTGAATTCAGCTATGTTCACACACAATTTATTGTAGTGTTTAATGCAAGTTAAATATTTAAGAAAAGTTTGTTTCCGCAAACATATAATTCAAAGGGCATAAAATCCTTAAGAAATTAATTACTTTTACTTGAAACTCCACATAACATGAACAAGACAGCATAATCAAAAAAAATAATACACAATGCACGTTCTTGTTCAATTATGCAGAACTTAAGCAAAATGTATTAAAATTTAAACAAAAAAGTTTATTTTAAAGATTATATAAACATTAAGTAAATGCACCTGATAGAAATTTCAAAATCTCATATACATACAAAAGTTTGCGGTAATACTAACTTATAAAATATTAACAAGTCTCCAATTAAAATACAATTAAATCAAAGGAATCAAATTTTAACATGAGTTTTTGCAGATAAACACAATGAAAAACCAAGTTCTTTTGCACGTTTTAAAAAGATTATTTGACACGATTATGGCAAGTATAGACATAGAGTCATAATATTTTTTAAATATTTCTAACAAAAAAAATTATGTAAACCTATATACAAGTTTACTGTTGAATATTATCCATTTACCATAGGAGCAAATTTTGCTGCATACATCATTTAGATGATGTATATAATTTCATCTGTTAATGCGTTAATATGCATTAAAATAAAATCTTGTGCAGGGCAAACGGTATGCTAAATACTTGCATGCGTAAAAAAAAATTTCGAAATGTCAATGTATGTATGAAAAGAAAATATAATACTAACTTTCTTAGAACTTATTAAGACACATTTAAATATTTATTTGCTTTATAACAAAAAAACAAGTACAAACTAAAGTTATATATAGTGTGAATAATTAAAAAACCAAGAATTTGCAAAAAAACGCTTTAATGAAAAAAGTTAGATAAATTGATTTTGGTTAGTAAAATTGTAATAACAAAAGATGTTTTTCACAGCTTAAAAAGATTATTTGTTTATTAAACATTGTAGTGTAAGCCTTAATAAACATTGAATTTAATGTGCAGTTCGTCACAGAAATATTATCAGAAAAGTATTTGATACTTTAATTATAACGATTATATAAGTCTGTAAAGGCTACTTAAACAAATAAAAGCTTTTACACTACAACATAAAAACATCGCAAAACATTATGATCTATACACCTCTGCCTCATTTAAGTTTTAGTGATGAAAATAATAAAACTACACTCTTTTATAAGCAAATCAAATAAAAAGGCCAAAGAAGAGTGATATTCGCATACAAATATAATTAAGTCTGAATATTACAGTCACGATATATCTGACCTCAAAAAGTTAAAATGTATTGATAATGCAGGCGAAAAGCCTTTAACTCTTTTTTTATTTGCAAAAAAAAAACATAAATATGTTTTATTGCCAAAAACATGTGCACTTTAAACCGGATAATCAACTCAGCTTAATACCGTGTGATTAATTAAGATTGACTTTTTTGCTTAGGCAATTAAAAAAAGTTTTTCAGTAATCGTGTAAAATTTTACGTTTAAAGTGAGGGCTCAAGACGGCTTTAAAAAGATGTTGCAATCAAAATTAAAAGAGCAAATACACGATTAAACACTAAGTAATTCATAAAAGTAGTCAAAGACGCTCTTTACGCATATTTATTACCTTCACTTTCCATCTTATGAAATTTGCCAATATGAGAGTTTTACGATTTCTTTTTATTCAAATTCTTATCTTACAAAATTATGGTGTTGTTTATATCATGATATTTTTATATTGTTTTTTGGTTGCGTCAAAACCATCAATCTTGAATCAAAATTATTAAGAAATACCCACAGCGGTTATTTTACAACAGATTCGTCATATAAAATCTTAATTCGTGCACCTTATCTACAAGTAAACGAAGAACCGACTATCTTATTTCTTTGTTTGATATATCCTACGGCTGATTTAACAAACAGTAAAAAGCTATAATACTTCAAACCTCTCAAAGTTCGAAAATCAAACATAAAATTTTATAAATTAAACGCTTCTCCTAGCAAAGTAACTTTCGCCGATCACAAACATTGTTTAAATAAAACTGAGAACAAATTATTTAAGTTAAAATTAGTAAACTAAACACAAATCGATCTCAATAATACGATTATCACCATAATTTTTTTCCTAAAAGTTTGTATTAATCTAAATTTTTATTTTGCGTCATGTATATCTTAAATGAAATTTATTATGATATTTTAGACAAGATCCACAATCTCATGTTATACAATTAAAGTCTAAAAATTTAACTGATGTTTATTTTTAAAATACTTTAAATGATCTTTTACAACATTAAACGCGTAAATTAAAAAGCTTAGATTTTCTTATGATGTTTATTCTATTTTAAATACTCTTTTACATATAAATTAATTTTAATAAAGTAATGTTTTAAACTACTATGTACACCAAATAAATCTTTAATATTCCAAAAATTGCTTAGTGCCACTAATCCCCCCATAAACATTCAAAATATACTAAGCCAACAAATAATACATTTTTAAAATGAACAAAAGGCTTTTACATTTGTTTATAAGCAGTAGAATCTTACTGACACTTTCCTTTTAAACAATAAACAATTTAAACAATATCTGGCACCAAATTTTAAAATAACTCATATTAAATTTAATTAGATAATTCGACAAATTTAAATGTATTTAATGTAGCCTTTTTCAAAAGTACCTTCTCCTTCTCCTTAAATTTACTCTGCATAAATGATGTGTTTGACGTGTTTCTTTGGTACAGTTAAATTGAGGTTTTAAATAATATTACAATTTTTCTTTTTTTTAACTACATTTATATTTTATTTGCCATCCTTCATTAAATCCTTTTAGTTCTTCTTCTTTATCTCCTGTCATGATTTCTTTTATCATTTTTATTTCTTTCTGACTTGGTTTTTCTTTATTCAATATTTTTTTGTTTTTTATAATTTTATTCATTCCTTTTCTCTTTGTGAAATCATTTGCATAAATATGTTTAGACAAAATTTTATATTTACATCCTACATACCCAATACATATCCCCTTTTAGTATATTTTCCCCCTACTACCCCCTACTTTCACTTTATTTTTAATTTTTTTTATTTATCCTTAAATGTTCTTGTTTCTTTTGATAACTTTTTGTAAATTCTTAATTAAAGAAGAAGACATCGAACTTTTAGGAAGTGTTATCCGATACAAATCATCAGAAAGTACTTCCCCTGAAAATTTATCCTTAGAAGATGCTTTTAAAGGAAATGATTCTATTTCAAATTTTTACAATTTTTTTGTAAAGTCATTTCAAGAAGAAAATAGATTATCCGGTTTATTAGACATGGCTTGTTCAGGAGAAGTCTTAAAGTACGTCTATACTAGTAATGTTATTGGAGATTCTTGGTTATACGAAGATGAAGAAGTAATAGCTCATTATTTAATAGAAATTGGTAAATTATGTTCAGATGAATATCTTAATAAGCCACATTCTTTTGGTTTAAAATTGGATTATTATCAAGGAGATAAACATTTAGAAAATCTTAAAAGTATTTTAATATTTACTAAAGCTTTAGATAAGAAAGCAATTAATATATTTTTTAATTTATTAGATACAAGAAGATTAAACCCAAAAGATTATTTAGATTTACTTGTTTTATTAGGAAGAAAAAATATTTTAAGAGCTTATGGTTATCTTGGAGATATTTATTATTATGGATTAGGAGTACAGAAGTCCGTGGATAAAGCTATGGATATGTATCTTAAAGGGAAAATGGGAGGAGATCCTGTATCTTATAATGGGATAGGCCGTATTTTAATGAGTTCAGAATATGAAGATTATGGTGGAGCTAAAAATCATTTTGAATTGGCTTCTATGTCCGGAACTTTGAATGAAACTGATTTTCGACTTTATGAATTGTATACAAATCATTTTTTTATGGCTGATTATGGTAAATTTTATTTATCTAAAGCTGTATCTATGGGATTTTTACCCGCAATAGTTAAAGATGGTACAGATTACTTTTCTAGAAAAGATTTTAGTTCAGCAATTATAAGATTATCACCAATTTTAGATTATACTAGACCAGTATTAGATCTCCAAAGTAAAGCTAATAATTATTTTAAAAATAAGAAATTTTATTATTCTTTAATTGCTAATCTTCTTTGTGTTCAACTTGGTTCCAAATCTTCTCTTAATAATGCCATTTATCTTTTAGAAAACCATCAACTTCTTAGAGATCAAGATTTTATTTTATTTAATCTTTATATTAAACAAATGAGAGAAGGATCTAATAAGAATTTAAATAGAATTGGAGATTGTTATTTTTACGGGAAAGGAGTTAAACAATCTTTTAAAGATGCATTTTCTTTTTATTTATCATCTTCTGTCCTTAAACAAACAGAAGGTATTATTAATGTTTCATATATGTATGAGAAAGGATTAGGAGTAGAAAAGAGTATTTTAAGAAGTTTTAATTACTTAAAAAAGATAAAAGTAGATGATCAAAATTATCTTTTATTATTTTATGTTTATATTTTCTTTTTTATTAGAGTTGTAATTTTTAATAAGTACGTATTAGGAGGATTTATGGGAATAATTGTGATTTATAAGGTGATATTGTGTAATAAAAGGTATTAATTGTTAAAAAAAGTGTTTGCTTAAATTGGATTTTAAGTATTTAAATGAACAAAGATGTTCAATGGGATTCTAATTATGTAAATGATTAAAGGTGTTTAATTAAATTGGATTTTAAGTATTCAATTAAATGGGATTTTAAGTATGTAAATCACATAAAGGTGTTTAATTAAATGGGATTTTAAGTATTAAATAAAATGGTTTATCTAAGTATTGAAATATAATGGTATTTTAAGTGTTTTAATTAATCTAAAAATGATTTAAATTAAATAGGATTATTATCTTCGTTAACCATATCCCTTAATCCTTTTCTAAAACAGTTTCAAATTTGTTTCAGTTAATCTATAAATAAAATTAAATTAAAATAAACATGAAAGTATTCGTAAACTTAATATTTTATTTCTTATTTACTAAATTCATAAGAACAGAAAAGGTTATGCATATGGGATTAAGTAAAGCAAAAGAATCTTCTAAGAATGTTAGTGGTAAAGTCGGAATGGAACACGAAGATTCTAGTTCTACAAACGATGTCATTATTAAAATATCGGAAAATAAAAAGAAAAAAACTAATGAGAAAAAGATGAATAATCGTAAAAATAAGAAAATTAATTTAGGATCTGAACAAAAATCTAAACCTCAACTTCCTCCACCACAAGCTACAGTCCCTGATTCAACTTATCAAGTCCCTACTTCTAACATTCTCTTTAAAGATTTGGATACTAAGAAAATACAAATCTCAGAAAAAGATTATAATGACCTAATAGAAAGTAATAAAGAGATGAGTAAGATGATGACTGAATTAAATAAGTACACGATAAAGAGTAGTGCTATTTTAAGGAAACTCCAGAATTTGAATACTCCTAAAGACGATTCTAAACCAAGAGATCTTTTTAACATAAAAGTAATAGAAGTATCTGACAATGTAAAGTCGTCTAAATAAATAAAAGATTTAACCATAAAAACACTTATATTCGTATATAAACAAAAGATTTAATATAAAATGTACCTTCTTAATTTTCATTAAGAAGTTGTTTATCGTTCTTTGGAACGAGTTTTACAAATCATCATAAAACATTGAGAAGAACAGGGGCTATGAAATTTTTTATTTATATTCGAAAAAAAGAGAACGTGTGTTAAAAAAAAATAAGGACAAGGATTTCCTAGGAAAGACACGATAATTAAAAAATGCTAATAACCACAAAGCATTAAATAAAGATCTGATTACTTTTATGTCCTACTCCCACTTAGATGTATTTATTTATAAGCTTGTTTGATATGTACCTTCATAGTTACTTGTAAAATGCAATTACTTATATTTAATGAGCTATTTAACATTAAAATATACAAGATTTTAAATAAAAACATTAGCTTTATTGGGTTGTATTACTTTTTGATAACCGTAAAATATTTGTTTTTTAGAAATACATGTTTTTTTTGAAAGATGTTTTTAAGAATATTCGTTTTTGTTTTTAAGAATATTCGTTTTTGTTTTTAAGAATATTCGTTTTTGTTTTTAAGAACATTTTTTGTTTTTTAAGAATATTTTTTGTTTTTTTAAGAATATTCGTTTTTGTTTTTAAGAAAATATTCGTTTCTTTTTGATTTAACCCCACATTATTTTACAAATGAACCAAAAGATTACACCATGGGAAGCTCACACTAATACCGATGATAAAACTAAAGGAATTGATTATAAACAATTAATTAATCAATTTGGTTGTTCAGAATTTTCAGATGATTTTACTAAACGTCTTGAAATCTTAACTGGTAATAAGGCTCATAGATTTTTTAGAAGAAATATTGTTTTTGCTCATAGAGATTTTGATATTTTTTTAAAAAAAGCCGAAGAAAAAAAACCAATTTATTTATACACAGGTAGAGGCCCTTCTTCTCATAGTATGCATTTGGGTCATACTGTCCCTTTTTTACTTTGCGTTTATCTTCAAAAAGTTTTTAAAATGCCTTTAATTATTCAAATTACGGATGATGAAAAATTTTTATGGAAAAATTTAAAAATTGATGAATCAATACAATTAGGTAAAGAAAATATTAAAGATATAATTTCTTTTGGGTTTGATCCTGATTTAACTTACATTTTTAGTAATACAGAACAATCTTATAAATTTCAAAAAAATATTTTAAAAATTGATAAAACGATTTCACTTAATGAAGCCATGAAAGTATTTGGTTTTAATTTAGAGAATAATATAGGACAAATAGAATTTCCATCTAAACAAATTGCTCCTTGTTTTCCAAGTTCTTTTCCATTTTTAGATAAAAATTCTTATGTTTTGATACCAGCTGGTTTAGATCAAGATCCGTATTTTAGATTAGCCCGAGATAAATGCAAAATTTTAAAAGAACAAAAACCATCTTCACTTTACGTATCTTTACTTCCGGATTTACGAGGAATCAATTGTAAAATGTCAGCAAGTGATTCATCTTCATCAATTTATTTGACAGATTCACCAAAACAAATTGCTAAAAAAATTAATAAATATGCTTTTACAGGAGGTCAAGAGACTTTAGAAGAACATAAAAGATTAGGAGGGAATACAGAAATAGATATTCCTTATCAATATTTAAAATATTTTTATGAAGATGATGAAGATTTAGAAAAATTAAAATTTAAATATGAGAAAGGAGAAATAAGTTCAGGAGAAATGAAAATGAAATGTATTGAAGTGATAACAGAGTTTGTTAGTGAGTATCAAAGAGTAAGGGATAGTTTAACAGAAGAAGATGTGATAAAATTTAGTGAGCCAATTATAAAAAATATGAAATAAGAAAGATTTTAGTCCATAATTGTTGTTAGGTTAGGTTAATAAAATTAATAACATGAACAAGTTTATTAAGGTGGTTAAGTTTATTATGGTACTAAAGTTTATTGTGTTAATTAAGTTCATAAAAGTGAAAAAGTTAAGTATGTTAATTTAGTTAAGTATGGAAATAAATTTATTATAGTATCTAAGTTCATTATGGTAGTTAAGTTTATCATGGTAATTACGTCTATTATGTTAATTAAGTTAAGTATGGTAGTTAAGTAAAGTATGGTATTTATGTCTATTGATACTTTACTTATGGATTTTTTTTAATCATTAAAATATTTAGTTTAAGGTTAATATTTCTGTGGTTTGTTTTTTTAGTGAACAGGTCATCGGTTTTAACCAATCAAATTCCTTTAAATTTACATTATTTTGTTTACCTTGTTTTGATAACGTCCCCCCTTATAAACATAATTTTTTTAACAAATCCTCCCCTCCCTACCCCCTCCTTAAACAATGTCCTTAATTTTAAAATGTTTATCTTTAGGAATCATCTACTTTTTCCTTACAGGTCTCTTCAAAAAACCTTCTTTTACATTAAAAAGAAATTTAAAAGAAATTACAAATGAAGATCCTTATAAAAAATTGATTTATATTGTTTTTGATGCTTTAAGATTTGATTATACAATAGATAATGTTAATAATGAAGTAAATAAAGTCAAAAATATTTTTATTCATAACAAAATGAAAAATTATTATGAAATTTTAAGAAATAAAAATTCATTCCATGCTCTAAGTGTATGTGGTATCCCTACTTCTACTACTTGTAGAATTACTGGTTTATTAACAGGAAGTCCTAGTAATTTCTTAGAGGGTACTAAAACTTTTTTAAATTCTAAAATTTTAATTGATAATTTAATAGAACAGGTTTATAAGAAAATGAAAGTATCATTTTATGGGGATGGTACGTGGTTGTCATTATTTCCTTATTTAAAAAAGAACAGTGAGACATTTGATCCTTATACAAAAATAAATTTAATACAAGAAGAGAAGAGAGTTATGAAAGAAATGATAAAACAAATAATGAAAAATGGTAAGTATAATAACAGGGAAGATAATGATAATAGGGATGATAATAGGAATAATGTTAATTATGACGAGGATAATGTAAATTATGAAGTCGATATTAATAAGTTAGATAATCTTAAGGATAACCTAAATGATGATATCAACTCTAATATCAACCTCAATGATAATATCAACCTTAATGATAATAATGCAATTTTCTGCCATTTAATATCCTTAGATTCTTTTGGCCACGCTTTCGGTTTAAATCATAAAATCATTGAAGAAACTTTAACACGTTTTGATAATTTTATTAAAGAAGTTTATGATAAAATGGATGATTCGACTCTTTTAGTAATTACTAGTGATCATGGGGTTACAGATGAAGGTGCTCATGGAGGAGTTACTAAGGAAGAAATGTCTTCTGTTGTTTCATTTATTTCTAAAAAAGATTTAAAAATTTTTACTGTTTCAAATGAAATTATTAAATTAAGAAATAAATTTATAAGTAGATGTTATGATATTCAATCAAAATCAAATATTATTGTTCATCAAGATGACATACTCCCTACTATTTGTTATTTAATGAATTTACCAATACCATCTAATGCTTATGGTAATTTTATTCATGAATTAGTAGGAGATAAAGAGGCTTATAGAGAATTTTTAGAATTGAAATCGAGAGTGGTCAATAAAGATGGTAATAATCTAAAATTTGATAAAGATGGTGATCTAGGATTTTATAAAGATGGTGATCTAAAATTTGATAAGGACGATGGTAATAATCTAGGATTTAATAAGGATGCGGGCAATAATTTTAAATTCGATAAGAATGGTAATAATCTAGTATTTAATAAGGACGATGGTGAAAATCTAGAATCTACTAATGTTAACAACCACCTCAATTTACATAACATCCCCCTTAATTTACATGATCTCCTCCCTTTAATCATTTCCCATTATAAACTTTCTCAAAAAATTTATCAAAATGTTTCCGGTAATGATAAATTTAAATTATTAATTTGTTTAGGATTAATTTTAATTTTATTAATTTTAATATCTCGTAAAATTTCTATTTTTACCAAAAAATCCTTAACTTTATTATTTTTAATTTTTAATTTATCATTTTCAGTGCAATCCGTTATTAATGAAGATTTGTATTGGTTAGGATGTTTTCTTTTATTTAATCCCACTAAGATTAATATCCTTTCTTCTGTTTTTTACTTAATAATAGACACTAAATTTGGAATTTACAATGAATTTTTAACACAAATTAAGAAAAAATTACATTTTGAATCTTATAAGGAAGATGGAAATAAGTTGATATTGATGATAATGTTGTATTTTGTGATTTTAAAGTGGATGTCTAAAAATGTGAGCAGGAAAGATATTAATGGTGGCAAGGATATTGTGAATGGTGACAGTAATAATGGACGGGATGATATTGTGGCTGGTTGTAGTAATAAAGGAAGGGATGATATTGTGGCTGGTTGTAGTAATAAGGGACGGGATGATATTGTGGCTGGTTGTGGTAATAAGGGACGGGATGATATTGTGGCTGGTTGTGGTAACAAAGGAAGGGATGATATTGTGGCTGGTTGTAGTAAGGATTGTGATATAAATGGTGACAAGGATATTAAGGATGGTGGTAGTGAGGATTGTGATATGGATAATGTTGAGGATTGTGATATTAAGGACATTACTAAGAAGGATATTAAGGCACCTTCCTCTCTTTGCCCCTGTACTCCTTATCCTTCCCTTACTACTACCCCCTCTACTACTACATCCACCCCCCTACTCACCTTTTTTATCCTCTTTAAGTACTTTTTCCCTTCTTTTTTTACTGTCGATTTTAATTTTTCTTTATTCTCTTCTTTTTTAAGTATGGACATCCTTTGTTTAATCATTTTTAGACCTTTAGAATCTTTTTTTATTTTAATTATTTCTAATCATTTACAATTTACTCATGATTTAATTTCTTTTTATATTCTCCTTAATCTTAGTGTAGGCTATTCTGGTCTTATTAAGCAAATCCAAAGTATTAATTATGATATTTTTTACATTTTCAGTTCGAATCCTAAATGGTATGAAGTAATAATCCCAATTTTAGTTTATTTCGTATATCCAAGATATTTAATTATTTCCAAAATGATAAAAAGATCTTTAATTAATATCAATAATTTTTTAATTTTTGATATTTTAAACTTATTAATTACTTTAAGTTCTACTTATTACTTTTTTGATTCTATGAATTTTTATTTTCATTTTGCATCTCGATGTTTTTTTGTGTGTTTATATTTTGTGATTGATGTGGTGATTTGTATTTTAATAAAGTAAGTGATTTGTATATTAAGTAAGTGTTGTTAATGTAGATAAAAAAGTAAGTAAAGGTTATATTTGAGTAAGGAATAAATTAATGTAGATAAAGGTTATATTAATGTAGATACAATTTATATTGTAGAGTAAAGATCATATTTAAATAGATACAATATTTTTACAAAGTAGTAACCTAGTCTTAATTATAAACATTAATTACACAATTTTTTTTAAAGAAAGTTTTTTTATTTTTTTATTAGCATTCAATTACTGTCCTTTCCTTCATAACATTCATTTTCCTTTCCTTCATAACATTCATTTTACTTTCCTCCCCTTTACTAACACACTTTCCACAATTATAACCTTCTTCTTTTTCTGAAATTTTCATTTCTCCACATTTATCACAAACATTCCCTAAGAATTGTACATTATTATCTTTACTAATTCTGAAATATCTTAACCATCCCAATTTCTCTTCAACAACAGTAGGCTTAACTTTCTTAGGAGTAGAATACGAGTTCTTCTTCTTACCTCCTCTTAATCTTAAAACCAAATGTAAAGTACTTTCTTTTTGAATATTATAATCAGATAAAGTCCTATTGTCTTCCAATTGTTTACCAGCAAATATAAGTCTTTGTTGGTCTGGAGGGATTCCTTCTTTATCTTGGATCTTGGCTTTTACATTCTCAATAGTATCAGAAGGTTCTACTTCCAAAGTGATTGTCTTTCCTGTTAATGTCTTTACAAAAATCTGCATGGGGGTTGTTTTTTAAAAAAATTTAAAAAGGGTGAAGGATGTTTTAAATGTGATTTGTTTGAATTGGGAATGATATGGTGTAGGGGAGTAGAGGGTAGGGGGGTAAGAAGGGGAGTAGAGGGTAGGGGGGTATGATGTAGTAGGGTGTACGTGAGGGAGTAGAGGGTAGTGGTAGGGCAAGGTAGGTCGGTGTTAAGGGGTTAGTAGGGAAGCAGTGATAAAGAGTAGAGGGTAATGGTAGAGGATAGTGGCAGGAGGCATAAAGGAACGGGTTAGGGAAATTTAAATTTTAAAATACGTTTTCCCTGCTCTTATATTCTTTAATATCCCTTACCTCCCATACCTCTTAATATCCCCTTATCTATTTCATACAATTCCCACGTACCACCCTTAACCCCCCCTTTACTTCAATTCCCACATCCTACCCCCATTTTCAATGATACTCCATGGCGTCAAAGAAGGCCAACTTAAAGAAGAATTAGATTTAATTAAGAGAATAGAATACATTTTAAAATTAGAAGATAAAGATAAAATGTATTTAGAACTACTCCCTTTTATTACTGAAGATTATAAAGGTTGGAATTACTTAAAACAAAATAATATTTTAAATTTACAAATTACAGAATTGGCTTTAGAAAACAATCCTAAATCTTACCAGGCCTGGTACCATAGATTGTATATTTATAAATTAAATCCTAATTTACTTTTAAATCAAATAGAAAGAGAAATAAAATTAATAAGTTTATTACTAAAATTTGATTCCAGGAATTTTCATTGTTGGAATTACAAAGAGGGGATAAGGAAGATATTGGAGGGGGTAAGTAATGATATGGAAGGTGATAATGATAGGGAAGGGAATAATGATAGTAAAGGGGAATGTAGTACTAAGGAAGTGGATAAGGGAATGGATGGTATTGAGGAAGGTAGTAGTGGGGATAGTTGTAATGATAGGGAAGTAAGTAATGAGGAATGTAGTAGTGAGGATAGTAGCAAAGACCTTAAGGTTACTAAAGATTCCCATACTACTACCACTCCATATACTACTACCACACCCCATACTACTACCACACCCCATACTACTACCACGCCCCCTTCTTTTTATACATCATCTTATGATCCCCTTGATTTTTATTTTAAATCTCTAAATTCTATCCAATACAATATCTCTAATTATTCTTTTGTTCATTCTCTGGGTAATTTTAATCCTTGTGCTGCTATTTTTACTGATCCTTATGATGATTGTGTTTGGTTTTATTTCATTTTAAAAAGAGAAGAGTATCTCTTAAGGAAAGGGTTTTATATTAGGAAGTACAAGAAAAGAGTGGAAATTCATTTTAAAAAAATATACTCAGGAGATTTAATTTTTAATTTAGATAAGAAAGAAATTAAGATTTGCATAAAATATCCCACTAAAATTTATAAAATTGACAATCTTAATATTGATAATAATTGTATTTTGAATGGTACTCCCCTTCATATTCTTCCTTACATTCCTCCTTCTCCTTTAAATTCTAATTTAATTCCTGATACCCTTTACCTTTCTAATTCTCTTTTCTTAGAATTAAAAGATTTAGAACCAAATTGTAATTTAAATTATATTTTTAATTTAAATCAAAATGAAGAATTCAGAGAATTACTTAAAGAAAATGATTTAATAAGGAAAAAATATTATGAAGAAGAAGATAATTATGAAATATATATTTAAAGGTTTAAGTATCTGAAATATAAGGAAGGGTAGGGGTATCTGAAATATAAGGTAAGGGGTAGTTGAAATATAAGGTACAGGTGTATCATAAAGGAAATAAGCTTATGTGTATACCCTTCACATACTCTTCTTCACTTAAACCCCTTCTTTTTCCTTCTACAATCATCATTAATCATAACCCCGCCTTTTCCTTCTACACATCAACACCCCCTTTTGCCTTATACAATCACCCCCCCCCCCTTTTTTCTTCATTTTTTACTCAATTCAATTAACGTCTTTATCAAATCATACCCATTCTTTTCTAAGCTCTCCTTTATTTCTTCATCGGATATTTTCACTTGAGATTTAATTAAATTAAAAACTTCTTCTTTATCTACTTCATTTAGATTTAAATTCTTTTTTAAAATATTTTGTCTTGGTATTCCCAAAATTAATAAAGTATCTGTACCTTCTACTTCATAAACCAAAGGATCAGAAATAAACAATTTTTGCTTCTTGGCATTTAAAAAAATAGAAGAAATGTCTTCTAAAGGTTTAAGAGAAGGCCCATTAGAGAAAAGGTCGTGGATGGATTTTTCGTTTTGGGAGAGATCACGGGGCATTTGGGAATTGGGGTAGAGTGGGATTGTGGGGGTAGAGTGGGATTAGACAGAAATAGGGAGAACGATTATAATAGGGGGATGGTTAAAAGGGCAGGGGGAGGTAGGCTAAGGTCAAAGGGTACGAGATAGGATAAGATTGTAAAGGAATTATAAAATTAAATTTTATCATTTAAAACCTTTTCTTTCGTTTTCCTACACTTAAATCTCCACCAACAAATCCCCTCTCATACATCATAACAATATTATTACCCCTACCCCTTACTTACCACAAGGGGCCATAGCTCAGGGGTAGAGCAGCTGCTTTGCACGCAGTGTGCCCGGGTTCGATTCCTGGTGGCTCCATTTTTTTTTATTTTCCTTTTATTTCCCCTTCTTTTACTATGGACCTTTTGAGAAAAAATAAGTTACAAGAATTAAGAGATGCTATTTTAAATTTAGATAAACATTTTGTAGTTCTTTATGGTCCTTCGGGTTCGTTAAAAAGCACTGTACTTAAGGAATTATGTACTTCTCTTGGTTTAAATTTAGAGTATGTTAATGATATTTCTAAATATAAAAATAAGTTATTAAGAGGAGATATTTGTTACACGGATATAGATAATCAAGAGTTTATTCTTAAAAACAAACACATTATAGAAAGAATGAGGAATTTAATAATAGAAACAAGGAGTTATCAAAGTATTTGGAAATATTTAAAAAATTGTAAAATGGTTGAGTTTAGGAAGATAAGTAATAATGTGATAAAGAAGATGATCTTAGGGAAATGTGGTGAAGGGGGTATTAAGGGGGGTTTTTGTGAAGATCCAAATAAGCTAGAGTCAAATAAGGGAGATTTTTATAGAGAAGATGTTTATATAGAGGACCACTCTATAACCCATACCCTTACCCCATCTTCTCTTACACCTCCTAATCTTATCCCATCGTCCCTTTCACCTCCTAATCTTACTTCCCACACTTTATCTAATTTACAAGACATTTACGAAATTATAGACGGAAATCTTCATAAACTCCCTTTTTATGCAATCTCTTCTAAAATTACTACTATTGATATTTATAGATACATTGGTAGACTTTTTTATTCTAAAAATCTCTCTACTAAGACATTCCCTCAATTTAAAATTACAAATTATTTATTTTCTAATTCAATTTCTTTCTTTACGGGTTTGGATTTGTGGGAAGTCTACGAGGGGTTTAGTTTAACGGATTTCAAACTTGAAGAATTTTATGAAAATAGCGAATATTTGGTTTTTAGTAAAAAGAAAAGGAAGTTAGGACAAAGTAATTTTAAATCGATGAGCATAGAAGAAGGGCATTTATGTGAGAAAAGGTGTGAAGAATATAAAAATACGAGATAAAAGGAGATTGGCATATAAAAATATGAAATAAAATAAGGTTAATATAAAAATTAAGGTTTATGATAAAAAATTAAGGTTTATGATAAAAAATTAAGGTTAATATGAAAAATTAAGGTTTATGATAAAAATTAAGGTTTATGATAAAAATTAAGGTTGATGCAGTAACAAAAGGCTTGTTATCTCTTAAATTCTAATCTATTACCTACATTTGAAATACTTAACTATTTCCTACACACCCACGATCCTTATTCTCCCCACATACACAATCCCTATCCATAACCGATCCCTATTCACCCCACATATACCCCCCCTCTTAATGCCAAACAATATCAAGGATTTCGAAAACGAATCAGATTCTGTTGGAAGTAATTCGGTTTACAATGAAATGGTCTTAAACTTTATTTCTAATTTGGGTTATAAAGATATTTCTTCTCTTTTTTCAGAGGAAAATAAAATTAAAAATGAATTAAGTCCTATGTTAGAGAGGAGATTTAAAATAAGAGAAATAATAGAGAAAGGTGATATTAATAATGTAATTACTGAATTAAATGATATAAATGTAGAATTAATAGATGATAATTACTATTTGTATTACTTATTAATACAACATAAGGCTTATGAGAAAGCTAATAAATTGCATTCTTTAAAAAACTTAGATGATAAAACTAAAAGTAAAATGATTTTAAAAGTAATTGAATATCTTAAGGAAGAAGTGAATATGATCATAGAGAAATACGATGAACTACACGGGTTACTAGAAGATTTTTTAGAATATTTAATATTTAATAGTTTAAATATCAAAATTGAAAATAAAAGAAAAGAACTAGGAGATATTATAAATAAAATGATATTAGAGAAATACAGTTTAGGAGAAAGTGAATTAGAAAGGATAGTAAAGGGGATATTATCAGAAGAGAGTACGTTATCAAAAACCAATAAATTTATTGAATTTAAAAAATGGATAAAAAGGGGGGAGTAAAGATGGTTATGTGGGGGGGGGGTAAGGAGATAGAGATTAAGTATGTTATGTGAAGGGAAAGAAAGGGTAAGGATGTTATAAGGTAAAAAAAGATTGTGTAGGTAGGAATATGGGATGTTATAAGGGTAAGGAAGCATGTTAAATGGGTAAAGTAATAATATTTGGAAGTAGACAAAACGGGCCCACTGAAAAGATAAAGGGACATTGTAGAGTAATTGGAGATTATAAAGCCGTACAAAGATATTAAATGTATTTTTTATAAATAAAATTTTATTAAAAGAAGACTAGTCAGACAACAACTATGAGAGTACCCTCAAGTACTTGGATCATCAATGAGATTGACTCTATTTCAACCCCATAGTTGTCTTACTTCCTCATCCTAGTCGTAATTTTGACATAGCTTTCTATGCATTATCGTGGTTAAATAAACAAAAGATTCTGAAAAGTAAAACCGACGTGGGGGTAAAGAAAAAAATTTAATTTATAGAAAAATGGATAAAAATAAATGTGGGGCGTAATAAAAAAAGTTGGAATATGGGAATAGGGTGGAGGGTGAGATAGTAGATTAGTAGGAGCTTAAGGATGAATTGAATGGGGTATGAGAACTGAGCATGGCGATACATTTATGATAAATATTAACTTTTGTAAAATATTTTTTTATTGTAAGTTATTTAAGCACTTATAATGACGTAAATAAAACCGATTTGTTTTACTTGTGTACGATTAAGAACAAAATAGATGCCATTTTAGGCAACCTTTATTTAGAATCACACAAGTATCTAACTACAAAATTTAAAAAAATATTAAATGTCAAAAGTGTCAAGTTGAAAACACGTCAATTGATAATTTTACTAAGACAGAAAGTAAAGTTTAAGGATTCAGATTTGACAAGAGTTAGATAATTAAATTACTTGTTTATGATTCTACACGTATAATCTTAAAATAATGTTGCAATGAAGTGAACAGGAAAAGGAAACAAGTTTTTAGTAAAGTAAGGCTTAAATCTATTTTATGGTTTTAAGAAAGAACTCCAAAGAAAATCATCAGAACATACGAGAGAGAAGAACCATGTTGGTGTCTGAAGACGATTGCTTCTCTTTAGATTAATTGAATGTTAAAATGTAATACATTGAATAACGCTAATGTTTTATAAAACTTTTGTGCTCTTAGCGGGACATTTACACATCGTAATCGTCGAATTGGCTTTAAACAAGTTTCTCTCGTCACCTATAGAATTTTAAAGATTGTCTAAAGTCCATTAAGATGCTTGAATCGTCTTTTTACGGTTAAAGGCTTTGAGGATGGCTTGATTGAAGAATTAAAACACTAACTTGAAATAATTACTTTATTAAATTTTAGAATACATAAAGTTAAGGAGTGTAGGCTTATTGGAATACAATTGCAATTATAAACATTGCTTTGGTGTAAATGTTTTTAGGTGGTTAACAATTTATTTAAATTTAATGTAAACACTTTTTTATTCTAAAGATAAATCCGAATTTTATCTTTGTCGAAAAATTGGATATAAAAATAATAAACCTTAAGAAGATTGTATAATGAAAAAGCTATTGACGCTTTAATATATAATAACATCTTATACTGACTTTTAAGATTGATAAAGGCATAAAGAAACCGTATACAACTTTTGCAATGCGTACACTGTACACGGACGCCGCCACTTTTTTTGGGGTGACGGTTTCGAGGAAAGTTTAGGCAGTATAATTGCTTAAGATGCCTTTGCTAAAAAGGATATAAAGCTAAAGTTATGCTAAACACGTATGTCAATTTGCTTTTGTGGCAAAATTAGGGATGTTTTACAACGTATGCGGATGACTATCGACCCAATGGTATTTTTAAGTGACCCATTTCTGTTTTTGAAGATCTAGAGTGTTTTTCATCTAATAATATTACCGAAAATACTTATCATAAAGTTAATAAAGTAAATTAAATCATGTTAAACCTTTAAATCGGTTTTTATTAAAAAAATATTTAAGGATCTTTTTAAATTTTATTTTTTAGCTTAAAATTTTACAAATGACGCATTTGATAATATCACATTATTTCTTTACAAAATAAATTTTTCGCCTATTTTTCCCTTCTTATGCCTGCACTTTTTGATGATGCTAAACGGTTTGGGTTTGGCATACTAAGATAAATAATGGTACAGACTAAATATTGTAACAAGTGTGTATGATCTTTTGTACTTATAAGATTCTAAAACGTATCACTTAAGGTTTTAAGAAAAATGGAAATCTTGCCACAATAATTTGCGATAAAGGAATTACTATTTTACGCTCTAATATGTGACTTCATAGACTTCTTAATGTACTGATACTGCATATTATACGTAAATTGGAACATTTATAATAACAAAAAACTCTAAAAAATAATAATTCGTCTTAGACTTTGCTTGATTCCACTTCTTTAATAAATTTGGTGAAATAAAGAGCTTTGATGAAATTAATAGGATTTACACTCATATCAGACTGTGTATGGCCTGATATCAGATTCAGCGAAACTGCTTGTTTTTTTTTTGAAGGATACGGCTTTTTACTAGGCTTTAATCGATTTTTGTAGCGATAAAAGTTGGATTTTTCTCATTTAATCGTAAAAATGATTTGACCATAAAAAATAACTGTAAATTTAAATTTGTTATATCACTTATGATTATACAGTAGTTTATGATATAAAATATGACAATAAATGAGGTTTAAAAATTAATTTATTTTCAATTAATTTTTTGAAAATAAACCCTTTTAGGAATATTGGGTTTTAAAAATATTTTTGCAATATTTTTTTATCAATAATATTGTTGTAACTGAGCCCAGAATGACTAATGTTTGTGTCAACTGGATAGTTAACTTGCATAAGGGCCCCTGGCCGCTTTTCCTCAAATGCTTTTTGGAAGAAAGTTTTTCCTTGAAATCAACGATGGGCCGCTTCTGACGTGATACTGGCCTTGATCATAAACGGTCCAGACATATACGGCAGTTATATATTCATTACTTATGTCATCAATTTTTAATGATAAATAACTCCCAGTGAAAAACTGCTCTATGTATTTTTTAATTTAATTATAAGTTAAAAAATATTTAAAGAACAAAAAAATAACTATATACAATTTATTTGAACTTTAGATCTTACATCTTTCGTCCCATAATTTTTTTAAATCGGTATATTTAAACATACTTCCTTTTTCAGCTTCTTTATCAGGTGGCACAATATGATCATTATTTATGGGTACGACTTCAACATTTACAATATCAGCTTCTTCAGATATCGGCAATTGGTTTTCAGGATTTTCACCAAGTTCCTTAAACACTGGAATAAACTCTCTACAAGCTGGGCCAAATCCCTCCAGTTCTTGGGCCAAACCGCCAAACATTTCTCTTATGAACTGGGCATCTGTTAACCCATCTGACTTACACTTTGTTGTATCTTTTGTTTGATTGTTTATTGTGTTTGGAGATATAATAAAATTTGTTGGTTTATCAACCTTATCTTCTTGTTTTTCATCATTTTTTATTATTTGTTTCTTTTTGATAACTTTATCAGTACTTTGTTCCTTTCCCTTAAACAAGTCCAGCATATGTCTAAAGTTATATTCCCTCTCAGGGATCTCGATAGTGTTTCTTGAATTTTGTAAGTTACTTTCATTTCTGTTAACCTCCATTGTGGGTGTTTATTATTTTTTATTTATACCTAATTTGTAAACAATCAGACAAACAAATTAATTTTTGATAACTGAAAGATCAAAAATAGAAGGATCTAAATTAAAAATAAAAAATAAAGTTAATTAAAAAAGATTTAAAATGTGTGGTTGATGACGTATCACTATGTGTATACCTACAAATACCTTTTTAATTAATCAAATGATTATCTAAATTCAAATAAAATAAATATTAAATTTTTAAATAAAAGCAATTAGAAAGAGAATATTTAATAAATACTTTAATTTGTTTTTTGTAAATAATTAAGCATTAGTCACCAATAAAACATCATGTTTTTCTTTGTAAATAATAAATTTTTTTGAACGATATTGAATTTCATAGGATTTAACTACACCTAGACCTCAATTTGCTTAAAGATGTTGCATAAAAACGACACAAATCAAATCATTACTTTGGTTTTAAACACGGACAAAGTCGAAGATACGTACAATTTTTTTCTTAGAAAAACAGTCTTTAAAAATACACATATTCAATTAGTTAAAAAGCGTTATCATCGTCTAGTTACTTATTTAAATACAGTCATTACCATATAGAAGAAAAATTCGGTTTTTAAAGAAAGTTGATATTACTTTTATTTTTTTTAAACTTTACATTACTTGAAAAGTGCCCAAAAGCATCTTTATAACAAAAATAAGTGCAAATTTCAAGTTGCATAAAGTTTCTTTGTATCTTAATAAAAAATTACATAAAGAGTTATGAAAATTGATGATGATATATATTTTTAAAAATTTTTTGTAAAGTTTTTTAGCAAATAACATATAAAAATTTTTATTTTATAAGAAAAAAAAATATAACTAACTTTTAGAAGATTTTTTAGTCAAAGTTTAAGAAGAAATGATTTTTTTTCAAACAAAAAAACGATAACGCAAATCAAAACTTTACTACCGCAAATTAAGATCTTAGTGTATTTGTAAAATCGAAATTTTATTCACGCTTTTTAAAAAAACTTTGTCCTGTTATTAAATTATAAAGACGACAATTTTTTTAGGTGAAAAGGCATAAAAAAAGTATTGAAGTTTGTAATAAACAATTTTTAACTCCATCATTTTAATCAAAGCCATCAATCTAGCATCCCGAGATATAGTTTTGTGTTTTATTTACAGGCTTGCCTACAAAAAAGTTTGCCATCCCCTGTATTAGCTGAAAGAAGGACTCATAATTGTTTCAAAATGCTTTTATGTTTTACCCATTTATCAAACGTTATCAAAAATAGCCATGAAACGGCAGATAAACAAAAACAAACAAAATTTTAGAAATCAAAAGATGCATTAAGCGAAATTCTACAAAATACATACATTTAAAGACGCAAGGCGGCATCCGTGTTAAAAGTAATGTCAGAATTAAAACAGTACGTAGGGCAATTTTTCCGAAAATATTGTATTTTTCCTAAATAGGGAATTTTTATGAAAAAATACAGGTGTTTAAACTGTTAAAAGAGCAGTGTACATTTCTTACGGTAAACACAACAGGCCCCTTAAGGCAGCTTTTGACGTCACTGAGTTAAAAAATGTTCCACGCTTATCACAAATAACATTTGATCGCTAATATGTTGTGATTTAGACCCTTTTTAAAATATTCAATTAGATATATGTAAAGTAGCATGAAAATTGTAATATATTCATTCATTACTTATGTCATCAATTTTCGATAATTAAATTATCTCCTGGTAAAAAACTGCTCTATGTATTTTTTAATTTAATTATAAGTTAAAAAATTTTAAACAACAAAAAAATATCTATATACAATTTATTTGAACTTTAGATCGTACATCTTTCGTTCCATAATTTTTTTAAATCGGCATATTTAAACATACTGCCTTCTTCAGCTTCTTTATCAGGTGGAATACTACGATCGTCATTAATGGGCACGACTTCAACATTTGCGACATCGGCTTCTTCAGATATCGGCAATTGGTTTTCAGGGTTTGCACCAAGCTCCTTAAACACTGGAATAAACTCTCTACAAGCTGGGCCAAATCCCTCCAGTTCTTGGGCCAAACCGCCAAACATTTC
>DWIE01000100.1:0-23525 GCA_018248235.1 Choaspes benjaminii
TACACCATAATAAGTTGTTATATGAGAATGAATCATCAAGATAACACACATTGATGATCTAATCTTTGTAAAACACATGTTTAAGTAGATAAAGATATTAAGAGGGTAATGGAATTCAGTGTAAGTTATTTAGAGTATGTGATCTAATTTATATTGGAAATGGATATTGTAAACCTAATATAACAATATATCAATTTATGGGTTGTATGATATTTATGAAGATTGAAGTACTATGGGGTTGACATATGCATCATGGAGAAAAACTTCTAAGAATAAAAAAAAAATAACTATCTTATATTGTATTGTAAATTCAAATGTAACTTTGTTTCTGTTAATACCTTAACTACTCAAATCAACTGATCATTATGACATTTTGTAAGCATTTTCCGATGACTACAAGAAAGGACTGATTGCAGGATACCCTTCATCCTGAAATAAAACTAGACTGGACCAAACTAATCTGTGGCCGGGTAGCTAGTTTCACATATTATAAACAAATAATAACACTAAAAGGAAAGGAATAAAAACACATGTTATTCTTCCGGAAGATGAAATTTAGATTTATCCTAGTATTTTTTTAACATATTTTTTTTTATTTAGCTTGCATTATGCCGCTGCAGGGCAAAGCCCTCCTTCAATTGTTTCCAACCACTACAGTTTTGATTTTGTATTTTCAACTTTTTTTTGCAACATATGTTTGAGTAAAGATTTCTAAGTATTAGAAAACCAAGTAAAGAGAGTAAATACAATGATTTGTTTTCGTTTAAACTTATCCCATAATAAGGAATAAATTACATATAAGTATCAAGTTCTACGAGAATAATGGATGCCAACAAAACTGCCCTGTCAGACATGTTCTTGTGTTATCCGACACCACAAGGTTGAAGACAATTGTACTATTGTACTGAAATATTATGTTTCAACATATGACAAACAGCTGTGAGACATTACATATATGATTTATTTATTTATTTAATATAAAGATATAGTAAAGCGAAATAATTTTTTTATTATCTGTTAAAAC
Organism: Choaspes benjaminii; assembly: GCA_018248235.1. NCBI lineage: Eukaryota > Metazoa > Arthropoda > Insecta > Lepidoptera > Hesperiidae > Choaspes > Choaspes benjaminii. Next base: position 1,025 of record DWIE01000100.1, read on the forward strand.
ATGCAAATTTTTGGAAATATTGTGTGATATGATTTTTTTTTGTATACGATACACAGATTCAAGGAATGGCATAGGCTTTAAGCTATACCTTTCAGCAGACCTTAAATTCCGATTTTTGTAAAGCAAGTGGAAATATCTACTAATATTACAAAGCTGAAGAGATTTTTTGTTTTTCATTGTGTGTTTATCTATGTCAAGCGTGTTCAAAGCTGCTGGTATAGCTTGTTTAATATACAGATACAAATACAATATTACCGTTTGGTTCTTATAACCCAGACTCAGTTATGTGGTATGGAGCCCAGAATAAATTACTAGTCAAAGAGGCTATTCCATATAAAAAGAAGATGAGAACAATATTGGTAGGTGGTTGGTAGGTTGGTGGACAATAAAAAATGGTATATTTCACTTATTACAAAGCAGATTTCTAGTTCACCAGTACACCAGAGATTAGGAACACCTCTGATATAAGACAGATGCATTCAGTTTATATGCACAAGGTTTATTGTTTGGTCTCAAGAGTCCATGTCAAAATATTTGTCATGCCTTCTCTATCATGGGTGGTAGAACCTAAATATATTGGACTGGGTTGGTACCACCACCACACCTATTTGTGCACTGGAACAGTAGTGTTCGCACTACTTGTGTTTTGGTGTAAGGGTGTGATAGCCAGCATAAGCAGAACACAAAGTGGTCAATCTGTGTCCTCAAGAGTGACACTGCATCTGTGTTTACAGATGACATAGGCTGCAGTAGCTACTTACCATCAGGTACACTGCAAGGCTGTGTGCTTCTTTATTAAATAAAAAAGCTATAGCTATAGCTATACAGAACAATGACACACTCTACAAAACGTGGCTTTGATATCTTTACAGGCAGATAATCTACAAATACAAATACATTACAATATATAACAATACATACAATACGAACAATTTGAGTCCTTGTCGGTATTGTCTTGTATGTACTTGAAGGCATAGGCAAAAGTGAAACTCATTCACATTTTACTAGTTCTATTTTGATCTCATATTATAGAAGAGGGGCCTATTGTTATTTACCAAGCACATTTTTGAACTTTTAGCTACGACTGAGATTTTTCAAAACATAAAAACTCAATAGCCCTTATCCTGGCGTGGGAATTGAATCCAAGACCATGCTTGGCAGTTGCACTTGCAACCACTGAGCTAATAAGTCAGTTACAAAATTTCCATCAAAAATATTAACTCACCAATCAATGCAGGAATAATACTTTTAGGCACATTGACCTCAATTATACTTGTTCTACTCGATGTGACAATTTCTTCTTCTGCCTCTTCATCTTTCTTTAGTAAGTAGTAAGCAACAAATGCTGAGACAGTCACCAGAGACAAGCCCAGTGCCACTGGCAAGATAAGTTTTGTGTTTATAGGCATTGTTCTGGAATTTAAAAGAAACATATGGTGAATGAACATATTGAAGTATGTTCCAGTATGTAAGTACAGGCATGCACAAGATACATGAAATAAACAACTTAGACCTTAGAAGTACCAATACAACTCTGACTTCCAACAGGACAATGGGTCCATTTAAGGCCAGCTATAGATAGATGTCAGCCTGCATGGATGACAACACAGGTGACCTTTTTTTTATAGTAAAAAGGGAGCAAACAGGCAGACAGCTCATTGATGGTAAGTGATTACTTTAGACTATGAACATTTGCAGCACCAGAGGAGTTGCCAACACATTGCAGGTCTTGACCGGCATTTGATATCCACAAACATACTTTTATGAGTACTGTTGATAGGAAACTGTTCCTATTATTGCCATAATGTGAGTTCATCATTGGGATCAGATATACATTAATCCATCAATAAATAATGACTAATTTAACACTCTTTAATTGTCATTATCAGGATGTATGTGTCCTTTACATCATTCATTTTAAATAGAACAATGTAACTCTATTAAAATTTTAAATGATGAGTCAAACGAAATGATTATGTACCTACTTCTCACTTACATACCCAAAATAAACAATATTGTTTTGAATCTGACATACAGATGTTTTAAATATTGTTAATGTTGTATGTTATTGAAATTTATATTTTATCATAAAAAATTTCGTAACTTATATAAATATACATCGACAAGGCTGAAGATGCAGGTACAAAGATTGATTTCGCAATCGATGATACTATTTTTATTCTACTCGAAACTACATAAACTATTTTATATTTGATGAATGAGACTCAAAACATTTCACTTTCGTGGAAATTAAATTAACATCGCGCCTTTACATGCACCGATCTATTAGCAGCTATGACATAATAATGAAAGAAAAGTTAGTTCAGGAGTAATATGACACCTGCTACATACAAAATGACACAAAAATATTACTTGCCTTCTGTTATCCTAAAAACACTGTATAGAATGTGCTTTTATGGTCGGCGAGGTATTAAAAGATATGTTTAAAAAACGTCACTCGTTTATCGTATCGTACTTATAAACAACAAACTGACACCGTATTTATTTTTCGTTCGATAAGCGTAAAATACGCATGAATGTGACAGATTAGTGATACAAAAACGGAAAATCAGAGGGAGACAACTGTCATTGTCAACTCAAACTACATTGAATTTGATTGATATCAATCTGACAACGACAGTCTCGTTTTTAACACAAATAACCCTTGAATCAATGTTTTTGGCCACATCTTACAAGTCATTATTAATAATCACAGGCTTTGTATTAAAGTTTTATAACCATCATTCAAGTTCGTAAATAAAGAGTTTATATGAATTATACAAGTACAACAATATGTTCTTGCACTTTATGCAACGAGCAGAATTACTATGACTTAATAGTTATATATTTAAGACAGCCATACATTTGTTGATATGTATATATGGATTAAAAGGGTACATTTACGCAAAATATTTTGTTCTATTTATTATTCCCTAGCGAATGTAGACTAATTGAACTGTACAAAATAAAATTATTGAAAAACAGGAATTAGGTAGGTATTAATAAAATACACGACCATGACAGTAATGTAACAGTAATGATGCTGTCAATTTGTCATCAACATTATATATTTTTTATTTATCATATAATTTCTAATAAGTGATTCTATACTCTTTGCATTATTTGATGTTGACGGTGACAGTTTAATAATATATTCGAATTTTCTCTAACTATACTATATATAACTAAAAAAATATGTTATGATATTTTTATCATAATGACTGCGTAATGATAAGGTTGTGTGCTGCAAGTAATATCGCCATAACGGATTATATTTGAAGTCATTTAAGTTCGTAATGGCTTGGGATGTTACATTGGGTAAGGTCTCTTAGTTTGTATACACAAGTCTAATTGGCGTGGCCTTCATGCCATCCAATTCCATCGTACAAAAATAAAGTTATCCCCCGTACACACGATGTTATTGTGACCATAAATTTTGTGGCCTTTTTGGTATAGCTTATCATAACGAAACATCCAAACTGTGCGTAGTTTTGAGACAATCTGTAAATTAAATAATGATGTAATAACAGAGTAGTTATTAAAACGAAATCCTTATTACTCATATATGGACGCCGCCAAGATTACATTCAGGGGAGGTGTATTTTTATCTCCATACTAGCTTATGTCAAACTGTATAAATGTTGACTGTTTCTGGCGCCCATGCTTACGCAGCATGCATAAATAGTCACACATACATATTACATAATTTAATTTGAATATAATGTATACTCGTAATATTGTAATAAACAAACCTGTACCTACCATATTCATGTTTGCTCCAGTAACTGACAAGAAGAAGTCTCAACCTAGTCAGTCCTCACGACTTTATGCTTTGATGCCAATACTTTTATTATCTACTTATATATTTATTGCATTTACAATAAATAAAAATCTTAATGAATATATTAATACTTACCCACCATATAATCGCCGATCAGTACCTGTATGCTATAGCAGCACAATAGTAATAGAAACAGCACAAAAATGTAGAAAAGGGTGCAAGGAAACCAGTTAAGGCATTAATAGCTTAGAAATATAATTATTGAATATTTACCTTTAATAAATAAAAGAGACATACTAAACAACTAAATATAAAATCGACTATGTTGTAAGCACCCTACACCGATCGAGCGTGCGCCCCAATAAAGCGTAATAGTCAGATATGTCATATTTTTTTTATCGCGGTCGACATCACGAAAGCCGTGGTTGTAACCTGGCAGTCTGCTTACAAACTCGAAAGTAGTTGCAAGCAAAAATATTTAACCATGCAACGGCCGCGGCTACGTCGATACTTGCGCCCAAACAACATGCACGAAGCGTTTCATGGCGGTAATTTAAATTGTAGCAGTAGAGATTTCATTTTGTAAGATGTACCATATAGTAATATCGTGTAACTCGCGGTCAAAGTGCATTAACTGCAATTAGTAAATTTTTTTTTAAATTTCGTATTGAAGGAATTTGACTATAGCTTAAAGGTAATAATAATTATTACCAGGTTATGACGGAGGAATAATTTTGGTAGTAATTTAACCTATCAAGTTTGCCCGTTTTTTTACTGTTGGCCATATTGGCCTTTTCAGCGCCACCAATCTTTAGTGGTATATGCTTATTCGGACCGAAGATTTTCAACGATGAAGTTACTTTTGGAATGCAACAGTGCATGAAAAGTAACATCGACCCAGACTAAGGTCATCTCCCTGAGAGGTTCGAACTTTGGCTTAGGGCGTCAGAATGGAGGATATATTAGCTTCTAGTGGTCTCCGGCGAGGAGGCCGCCAGAAGGTCGTTGCCTTCGTCGGCGAAAATAGTGTTGCATGTTGAAGTCTGCGGGTCAGAGACAGAGGAGCTGTAATAAGTGTCGTGATCCTATCGTCTAGATCGTTCACCCAGGTCTGTAGCAGGCCGCACAGGATACATGAGGCAACTAACTTAGTCCTCAGGAGTAGCAATGTTACTATGACCGACCCCAAACAGGACAAAAGGTCTACTTGAAGCCGGTTACGTATGTCATGGGCTTCAGTGATCATTTAAAACCAGGTGAACTGCAAACTCGTTTGCTACTCTCATTTTTACCAATTGTAGTAATTCTCTGAACTTCGATTTGACACACTTCATAGGGCGAGATACAAAATACGAAAAAATAAAACTCATGTTAACTTTATGTTTATCATTTATTAGATTTTGAGTACGTCGTGACAAAGAAGATACCTCCACGCATATGCTTTGGTACGGGCCTTGATCGTGAGGTGTTGCCTATGCAAGGCCCTGCTTTAAGTCCATTCATGCGTCGAAACGCACCCGAAGTGATGCCAACTTTAGGCCCAGGAACTTATGATGACAACCGCGATGCTTTTTACGACATCACGCACAGGATTTACAGTGTCAGCTGCTATGGTCCGAAAAGTCCACGTTGGAAAGTGAAACACGAATATCAACCTCCTCCACGAGAGCTGTCACCCGAAAAACCTGTCGAACAAAACTGCGCGCCGTTCAATTCTACTTCTAAAAGAAAAGGATTGTTTAAAGCCAGTGATTTCCCAGCGCCATGCGACTACTGTCCCGAGTATAAAAAGAGACAAATGAAATTTGGGTATAGTTTCTCGGGAAAAAAAGTTTTACGCTGTCCTGTTGAGATAAAATGTGTGCCCTACAACTTGGACGCGTGTGCAGTTTGCGAATGCTCATGTTCAGCCCAGGGAGACTATTGGCAGTACGAGAACCGTATTTTCCTATGCAGGAAGCATTATACACGCTTGTTCAAGCACTGCTTGTCCAAATTCCAGGGAGCTAAGTTAGCAGAGTTTAAGTCGGTGCGGGATTGCTTCTTTGCACATGCTCACAACAGTTGCAAAGCTGCATTAAAGATCATGAAAAGTGAAGAAATAGAGAAGAAACTGCGAAAAGAAGCATATTTAGATCTGTATTTCCCTCAACGTAAATTTTGCAATAAATAAATTATAATCAGTATTGTAACCAAAAATTCTACTATTGTTATTAATTTTCTTACTGATTTTACTGTTATTATTTATCAATTATATTGCTAAAATATGAAGTAACCGTTTATTTTAAATCCATCCATCCATCCATCCATCAGCCTTTCAATGTCTACTGCTGGACGAAGGCCTCCCCTAATAGGCGCCACTCCGACCGGTCCTGAGCCCTTACGAACCAACGACTGCCTGCCGTTTTCCGTAGGTTATTTTAAATAAAATGTTCTAATTTATTTTGTAGTTTTTCCAACTAACAATAAAAGATTTAGTATATGACATGGTTGTTCTACGTTGTACCCTAATTTGGACCCTAAGCAATTAAAATTTCTGATCATTAAAGCGCCCGTGTTTGACTAAGAGTTAAGCTAAAATAACTAATCATGTTAGGTCACATATGAGAAGTTACTTATATTAGGTACCTCTTGTTCAACAACAGGCGTAGAATCTATATATACACCTATACATATACTAGTGGCTATAAAATTCGCGATCCAATTATTTCAGTCACCGATTGCAAATAGTCAATGCGAACATGTCTAAAATTAATTATCTACATAACTTATTATTTTTAATTTAATTATTTGTATAGATTTTTTACGTTTGATAAATTCTGTAAAATATATGTTAAGTTTTACAATTGTTATAAAAGATATCATTATGAAAACTTTACAGGTTAAGGAAAAAACTAGATTTATGATATGGTAACACCGACTCTCATCAATCAATCATCTGACTTGTGACTCTTTTCTTGTTCTGTTATTTATTTTGGTACCATCGATATTTCTGTGAATAAACAAATTGAAACATGAAACTTGATTCGAATAATAAGATGATAAACAGCGATGGCGGTACGGAAACGCCGGAGGAAATCGTGGACCCGCGTCAACACGCCGAAGACATAATTGACGAAATACTCGCGGAGTTTACGGTTTCACGATCACCTGATACGCCGAGGATCGGGAACGGTGTCTCGGACAATATGTTCAACATAACACAGCCGCCGCAGACAAGAACTCCGGCGAATTCGTTCTCTGAAAGCTCCATCCTGGATGATATTGACCCGTCGTCTGATTTAGGCGCATCCATACGAAACAAATGCCTGGAATTGGAGGAGATTCTACAAAGCCTCAAGTCGCGGCTCAATCACGTCGTCCTTGATGAGAATATCGTTCTCAGTCCCGAAGCTAATTCCATGGAGGCCCAGCTTGAACACGACTTAGATACAGATTGTCAAGAGGATATCTCACTTCAGGAGTTCCTAGAGCTGCTACATTCGCAGAACAAAATAAGCCCCAGCGGTGTACAGTGATCAGCCGTATGGCATATTACACGTTGTTATAAATTTAATTAAGATTAAATGAATTTATTGTGTGCAAATTTGAGATTAGATTTTATTGTGAAACTATTAAAATATCAGGCCCATTGTCTGTTTTATTCCTACTATAAATTATAATTAAAATATTTTCTCATACCATAGGGTAAGGGATCTTTTAATGAAATGCCACAACTACAATATTAATCAACATTTATTATTTTCAAAATAGAATTACCCACATAAAGAAAACAAAACCAAAACAAATGTAATATACTTATTATAACATATTATTATGTAATACAACATAAACAAACATAAAACAAGCACAATTAGATGTTTTTAAAACATTTTTTTCGCAGTAATAATGTATATTGTACTAGACTATTCCAGACCTAAGATTGTCTTAAATGACTTTCCCATTCACATATGCCATGCATTTTTAGTTTCAACTGTATAGATAATTTTTATCAGATCTGTACTTCAGTTGGTTCGCTCCTCATGTTCCAATCTTATCCTTAATAGATATCTCATCAGTTAATAAATCCCTAATGAGGTTGTATAAAAAAATAATTGGTCATTGCTATGAATGATTTCATTGACTTATTTATCCTCTTAGAAATTGAATTTTACTGTCCAATAAGATTATTGTTGCCAAACTTCAAACACAGACAATCAGATATTTTTCATTCGTATTAATATATAACTGCAATTTTAAGCTCACATGATTACTGTTGACTAGTTATTTTTAAGTTTTTCATATGTTTTATGAAAGTGATTATTCAGTTAATTTTATATGTATACTGTCTCAAATGCCATATAAACATGAGTTACAAATCATCAAATAAGTTTTTGACCTGTGAACTGATTGTTACATCGGTCAACATGGGCTCTGTATCATTCTCATACAACTGGCTGTACCCCTGGCTTTCATTCTCAATAGTACTAGAACTGTTTTCACTCTTCAGAATAAGATCTGCCTTCTTCGAAGAGATCAAGTCTATTATTTTATTATCATTTTGGTTTAACAACTCTATCTTAAAGGTTTTAAGCCAATTGTTGTAATATGAGGGCTCTGACTCGACACATACATTTCGGAAGAAATTCATACATTCAAATGCTTTTGAATATGTACCATCTATATTGCTATATAGTAAACTTTCTATTGCTTCTGTCATTTGTGATGAAAGTTCACCAAGACTTTTTCCACTGCTTATTAGAGTTTTAAAATCATTGATTGGGTCAACGGTTCCTATATTACTGATGGGCATAGGCTTAAAACTGTCAATGTTGACTTTTGGAGTACTCATTTCTACATCTTGAGGTTGAGGGCTAGTTGGTTTGGTTTCTGGAGGGTCTGATACTAATAGGCCTTTTTTATTTCTCTTTACCACTTCAACCTTCTTTAATACAAATATTTTTTTTAGTTTCTCCAGTGGATCTTGTGACCTTTTTAACACTAACGGCGGCACTTTGAATAGCATCATTATTTCTTCTCTCGGTTGTGGCAGGGGTTTATCTGGATTCATTGCACGGAAAGCAATACAGTCCAATATGTATTGAGCTGATGGACTGACAGTTTCAGCGATTGGAAATGCTTCTGTGTCATCAAACTCCGATTCTTCATAAGCTTGTGTCAAATCCATGGCCTTTATAAGATCTTTGAAGGCATCCACTTGTTCATCAGTGCAAGTATACTTCTTCAAGTTTGTCGGTGGAAATGCCATGTATTTTATTTCGTCCTTGTAACACAAGCCAGCCATGGATAGACAAATACACCCATTAGAATCAATGAGAGGCATCAGAGCAAACATTTTTGGTGCATTGCCATTATTAAAAACTCTCCTCACAACACCCACAAGATCCAGTTCTTGCAGACATTCCACGAGGCATTGAATTGCTTTTTGTGCTTGTTTATTACCTTTGCGTCCAAATACATATGTCAAGTTATCACCGTTTAGATTATTCCATTTTAAATTACTAGCATTTGTGAAACCATACACCTTCAATGACTTATCTCCGGATTGGTACAACATGCTTTTATCATGTTCAGAAAACGGGATTATTTGTTGTCCATATGTGTACCCCTTTATCACGTCGCTAGAATCTACCACAGTTTGCTTTTCTGCATTTAAAAGTACTTTATTTGTAACAATAGCTTCAGAGGAACTAGCTGTGTTAGTGACTGTGTCTCTGATAGCTACACTCCAATTCTTAATTATAGGATCATCTTTAATTTTAATATAGCATGAAACAGGTATTTTTACATTCGGAGTAAAACTTAGATCTACATTCCAGGGTACACTGTTAGTAGCTTTCTTCTTGTGAAAAATTAAAAACTTCATACAGTAATCAAATGTTACAGAAACACCTCCTGTGGCTTCGACGAGATACCTTGCCAGATTTATTTGTTTATCTTTATGATTTTCCTTGTAAATATCAGGGCCAAATACATCAACTTCAATTTTTTCTTCTTTTAACCCATTCAAGATCGTTTTAAAACTGCCACTGTCCAAATCGGTTGCTGACTGAAAATTTGTCATTAAAATTATTTTTTTGTTCATGAACTTAACACCACCAACTCCATTCTTTATGTGATCCGCTGCTACAACAAGGGAGTCAATCCAATCTCCTTCACTTTTTGATGTCTGTAAACAAACATGAATAAGTATGTATATTTTTTTACATATAGTTTGTATCTAAGGCAGTGGCTTCTCGATTGGTACACCCATTCAGTTGTTTTTCTTCATCACCTTCCATGTAAAAAACATTATTTATCAGTGGTAAAATTTGACCAGGTTCACCCGGATGAGTACCAGCACCACACTTAATTCTACTGTGAAATAGCTCTAAATAGTTGTGTTTCAGTTTAACGGGTGTGGCAGCCGGCATGCACAGGATACACGAGGCAACCATCTTAGCCCTCAAGAGTAGCAACTTGTATCCAACTTCAAACATTGATGGGTTTGTTTAGAGTCGGTAATGGTTATCATGGGTTGTAGTGGTCACTTAATATACGGTGAACTGCATGCCCCTTTGTTACTCTAATTTTCAATTTAAAAAATCTCTAAAATTACAATCTAACTACTGGTCCAAAGTAACTTGATAATACTGACATCATAGATGCATCTATCTATGCTGATTTTGTATCACATTCATGGATTTCAGTAATAAATTATTAATTACTCTTCATAGTAAATCTCTGGAACAATGTAATAAATTTTAATCTCTAAGAAGAGCCATTAATTTCTTATCAAATTTAGGGTATAAAAGTTAACTTACACTTTTCGGTAAATCACTTATGAGTTGCCAAGTGGGAGTTTGAAGTTCTGAAAATATTTCTATGCGCCTAAATGAACCTGGACAACGTTCTGCCATATTATTCTTAGTCTTCTTAGACCCTAGCAAGATGATACCCATGTAATTCTTTTCTTGCGATAGGATTTTCCGTTCTATTATTCTTTCTGTACATTCTATGGCGCTTTCAAAAAAACTTTTTTCCTGTTTATTTTCCGCTGTAGATACATTTCTTCCGATATCCAGAATGATAATTGTTGCTTGGTCTACTTTTTTGCTGGCCATGATAATGATTATATTGTATTAAACTTATTATTAATCACAAATACACAATAAAATTAACAAAATTTGAACATGAAATGAACTATTTATGAACTTTAAAAACAAGTACGTACAAGTTTCAAGTTTGACAACTCCATAGCAATGTTGCTAGTGGATTAACATCATTCAGTACATCGGTAATATTATTAATTGTATCCATCATAATTTTTTTGAGAACGTTGAGACGATAGACATATAGAATAGAAATGAAAGTATTGTGATGGGCACGAATCGATTTATTTGATAGTTCCTTTTATCATTTCTTACACATTTTCTTGAACCTTTGTTGTTTATCTTAACATTGACATTGTTACGTTTGTTACGTATCGCATTTGTCAATGTCATTGATAAACTGTCTTGTCAGTTTTGTTTTGACAGTGACAAATGTTACCGAAATAACTCTTGTTTTTAGTTTCTCGCATTTTTATTTCATAATATTATGAGAAGTAATAAATGTAATCATCAGTAAAAGGAAAACTTTAGATTTTATTATGTTAAAACCTTACGTAGAATTTTGATGTATAGTAATTTAAGTGTGGCAGAGATGGCTTAGTATATGAATCCATCGTTCGGAATATAAATACGGGGGAAAACTGAAATGATGAAGTTTTCATTTCAGCACCGTGCATTTTATTGCTATCTTGGTATGAGTGTGTGGATATTCTTTCTAATAACCGGTAAGGATTTTTTTTACACTATAAATAAAAACATACCATTATGCTATTACCATGTCCACAAAAACTTCATGCCATGAACATTGACGGAGAACGTGTTTGAAACGTGAGGTTACAGGTTCGATTTCGGTACTGAGACATATTTTCGATTTTGTTATCAGTACATTGCACATGGTAGAACCTTCTTGACCATGCACTATTGTTAATGCATTATGGATAAGTCGCGGAAACCAAACCAGCCTTCCATACGTTTGTTGTTATTCCAGTTGTGTATAAGTACATGTCTGTGGGAGAGGAGCCAGTGGCTGTGAAGGTGGTGCACAATGAGCGTGTGTTGAGAACTGAAGCCAAATACAAGAGGATCTACTTGAGAGCTTGTAACCCACCCGAGAGTATTGTTAGAGGATCTGAAGGTAATATAATTTTTAATCTATATCAATAAATTGCTAGGTACTCTACTTTTGTGCTGTAATAACTTACAAGTATTGAATAAATTTTAATATTTTTTGAATTGTGTTATGTTTGGAATAACTTGTCTTTTAAATTGTATTCCTTTAGTTGTTACCAAAAGAAAAAATATTACAATATTGTCAATAAAAAGGATATTGGATTTTTACAAAACTATGAATTTGCTAGGGACATATCGGGCAAGCAGAACTTTTTCATATGTAAGTGAAGTCATGGGGATGAATTATTAACATTTTTTTATTACCTTCACCTATATGTATGTAATGGAATCCTTGAATTCAATTGTTACTTTTGTTGAATTCAAAATTTCGCACACTTCTCTAGCATCAATGACATTACAAAGATTTAATAATTTTGTAGTGACAAAAAAAGTGTGTTTTAATTTTTTTAAACTATAATTTATTATAAATCTACTTCATATGACATGATAATATGTATATACTTAAATGTTTTTAAATTACTCATTTTGTTTCATTACTGCAGCAATGAATTTAAAAAACAGTGGAATTAACAGATGTTCTACTTTGTGAGCACTGAGCGCCATTTTTGGCACATCTATTTCGACCACCAAATAGTACTTGTTATTTCTTTTTAAAATAAATGTGTTCTTCGTTTAAATCATATACATATATTGACCACCATGGCCAAGAGTGATGAGGTGATCTGTGAAATGGCACAAAGGATTGTTTCGGGCAGCAAACTGAGGACAGTCTTACTGGTGGTAGAACTTTGATGTTCAATTGGATCGCTACCACCCTCATACTCAGATGAAAAACATATTTTCAGCTGCTGTTGACAATGATGCTTGGCTGCTCCAAGGAGTGCTGGTGGTGACCAGACATGGTGACAGAGGCCCCCTGACTCATCTACGGGGTGGAGACAAGTTGCCATGTGACCAAGCTCCTGTATCACCGCTGTTGAGAAGGTAAGTTTGTTTTTTTCTTCTTCTCTTGGGGTCTTCATATTGTATACATTTTCTCAACTGTCTTTTTGTTTTCCGGTTTAGTAGTGTTTAAGATACTAGGGACAACCTTGTGGCCATTGTCTAACGGATATTCAAACTAATGAATTTACATTTGACACAACTACTCATCAACCTTTAGACCACAGAGGCCATCAGTCAGTGACTATATTACTTCCCGAAAATGATTGCAATAATGTGTACTTAAAGTCCTTTAAATAATGTGGAAACATTCTCATTGAAGGTTCGCAATTCTTTAGCCACTCCACTGATGATTGCAACTACACAGGTGAGGGTGTTCACTTACCATCAGGTCAGCTGTCTCCCTATTCCCCCCCCCCATTGTTACTGTAAAATAAGCGTTATTGATTTGTAATGTCGTGTTTCATTGCAGCTATGAGCAGTTTGTGCTGAACGCGAGTGCTACAGGCCGGGCATGGTGGGTGGCCGGGCCGGGGCCCTTCCACAACTTCCCTTCCCTGCCCCGGGCGGCCGCTACGCATTGTGCACTGGGCCAACTCACTCCTAAGGGCCTGCTACAGATGCTCGTACTAGGTGAGGTGGTTAATGTCATGCTTGTAGCTACAAATACTTTGTCCACAACCTAACCTTGGTTTCTCTTATAGCCGTCACACACTGTGCGTTTGGCCATCACGCCCTTTAAGGGCTGATGCAGATGTACTAGGTATATTATTTTTGACAATGAAGAGTCGTATATAATTTTTGAAAAATGGGAACATGTTATTTTTAAATACTTCTAATCAGTAACATTATTCGTCAAATCAAGTTTGGAAAAGTACAACCAATTAACTTAAGTGTGTAAATAGTTGAAAAATAAATATCATATATAATGAATATAAATATGTATGTTATCAAATAATCCTGCCGCGACAGGTACTTAATGTTCTATATGAGAATTGTAAACAAAATTGCTATAGAAGAAACCTATAAATAACAAAACAAAATTTTATTTCAGGAAGCATATTGAGAGAAGCATATGCAGATAAATTGGGAATAGAAAATATGGAGCTATCTGGAAGGAAGGAAACCGGTAAGGTTTAAATAAAGTATAAAATACATCAAAACTATCCTATTAAGATTATACACACTGAAGTTTGAGAATATGGATGTTAGATAACCATCTTCTTACTCCGTCACGCATTAATTTTGATGAAATTTTATTATTGTAAATAATAAAACCGTAATATTTTACAGTTTATATATTAGAATAGCATAATATATAAATGTAGAATAGCATAAATATTAAGGTATTTTATAAATTGCGTGTAGTATCAAAATCTACGGGGTCAAAGTCGCAGGCAAAACCTAGTGTTCTATAGATTTGTGAGCCAAAAATAGTATCCTGTTTACGATTAAAATTTAAACAGACTTTGTTTTCATATTTCGCAGAGTGCATCGATAGGGTTATCTCTGCGAAAAATATAAGTAATGACAAAACCAAGAGGGGCTATGTATTTATAAGCAAATATAACACAAATAATGCTATTTGATGATTTAATGTGGCTGAACATTTAATCAGAGGTTATCACTTATATGAAACAATAATAATATAAGTCTAGGTATTTTTACATCCAATGACATGATTGTGAGAGCAAACTTGTTCAATGTTCCAATTAGAAGTAGTAAAGGAATACAGGGAATCAGTTACTTAAATGTTTGTATTCATTATTTTTTACTTTTTCTATTTGCCTCAAAATAGGATGTAGAGATCACTACTTACTAATAACGCTAAGTACTAAGGAGTATCAATGCAGCTGTTATAGACCCGAATTAAGACAGCGAGCTTGAGGCCAGTTACATAGCACAAGGTGAACTGCATGCCTGTTATTCACAGCTTGATTAACTTAGCGTTCGTTGGATAATTCAACGGTACAATGTATCCGTTTTGAGATGGTCACGGTAGTCATGTGCAGTAATGGTCACTTAACATCAGATCAACTGCATGCCCGTTTAGAACATAAGATTTAGAAGTTAAGTGAGGTGAGCTTGTATAAAAAACGTATCGTGGTAATTAAAATACAAAACGAATGTTAAAAGGGCATGGATGCAGACGTCGGTTGAAATAAACAAAAAAATAATCTCTGCATGTCCGTTTGAGAGAAAGAAAGAAAGTAAGAAACATTTATTCGCTGCCGTTATCAGTACATTAAAATAAATAGAATGCAATGAGAAAAAACATAACAATAACAATAAAATTAAAAATTAAAAAAGACCACCAGGGTACACTATATATAACAGCAGAAGAAAAGTACCGAATTCAGCGAAAACCGCGATACCGAACCGTGGCAGGAGTTCACGGCAGCTGATTTTCAGTTCGGCGCCAGTCTCGAGGGAGCTCGTGCGGCTATAATAACATAATAAATTGATCCAAGGCTGGCATACACATAGATGAGGCAAATGTACAAACTTACTGGACTACATAATGCTACATAAAATTAAAGCTGTATGCTTATTACTATACTAATGCTAACTACCATAGACCCTTTTTTACATTACACCTATAATAATACTTAAGCATATATTTAAAAAAAAATTAGATTAAAAAACAATTTGAAGACTTGCGACACAAATTTTTAATATATATATGCGGTCGGTGGGTCGCGCAGGCGGCGTGGCGTACAGCACGCGGTACCGGCGCACGTTCCAGTCGCTGCAGGCGGCGGCGTGGGGCGCGGCGGGCGGCGCGGCGGGCGCGCGCGAGGCGCACAGCGTCGCCTTCTGCTTCCGCCACTGCGCCTGCCCCGAGCACCGCGCGCTCGACAAGTGGGTGACGTGCCGTAGCGTGCTGTAGCGTAGCATGATGTAGCGTAGCGTGGTGTGGTGTTGCGTAGCGTGCTTCGAGCATCGCTCGCTCGACAGTTGGGTGATGTGCCGTAGCGTGATGCAGCGTAGCATGATGTAGCGTAGCGTGGTGTGGTGTTGCGTAGCATGCTTCGAGCATCGCTCGCTCGACAAGTGGGTGACGTGCCGTAGCGTGCTGTAGCGTAGCATGATGTACCGTAGCGTGGTGTGGTGTAGCGTAGCGTGCTTCGAGCACCGCTCGTTCGAACAGTGAGTGGCATACCGTAGCGTGATGTAGCATAGCATGTTGTAGCGTAGCGTGGTGTGGTGTAGCGTACCGTGCTCTGAGCACCGCTCGCTCGAACAGTGGGTGGCGTACCGTAGCGTGACGTAGCGTAGCATGTTGTAGCGTAGCGTGGTGTGGTTGTTTATCATGATTGTGTTTGATCATTACTTTACCACAAACTAAGACAAAATTAACTTAAACTATAAAATTATGTAAACTAATTTTATTTGGTTTGCTTACTTTGCAGAAAAATCAGTTCGCAAGCAAGAAGCCGCCTTGAATCTCACCCGGCTATCCGGGAACTCATCATAAAGCTGTCGAAGGTCCTTTTTGAATCTCAAGAGTACACAGACGCTGACGTGGTAAGGGATGCGCTGTTAGCGTACATGTGTCATGATGCTCCGTTGCCGTGCTCGGAAAAATCCATGAAACCAGCCCCTAAGCTCAGGCTACACAACCGTCGGAGGAAACTCAAAAGCGACAGCCCTACTTTAAGGAACCTTCTAGACGTAGATATAGACACACTCAACATGGAACTGGATTACATAAACAATCAATTAGACTTCAATAACGAGATCGGTCGGAAAGCAAGAGACATTATCGGTAAATATGACAGAGAAAAGCAGAAGGCGCCACTGGATTTCGACGCGCAAATGGAGAGAGAGAAGTTATTGTATTACCAGCAGAGATACCTCGACAACGCCGACGGTTACGAGGACGTGGTGATAGTCAAGAAGAATCTAGACGCAGATTTCAACTTCCCGAACGACGCCAGAATCGATACAGACTTCGACGAGGACTACAAGGAACCAACGCCTGAAGTGACCGAGGAGTTCTGCATCAAGAAGGAGCACATCATTTCGCTGTTCGCGTACTTAGAATGGAGCTACCGTCAAGAGGTGAAAAACGTTCATAACAGACGCCGGGGGCTGTTGCTAGCGTACGGTCTAATCCACAACATAGTGCAGAATATGATCCGGATGATATCGGAGAACAAACCCAAGTTCGTGCTGTACTCCGGCCACGATAAGACCTTGCAAGCGTTGATCTTAGCGCTGGGCCTCAACAGCTACCAACACTACAACATACAGTACGCTTCCAGAATGATCTTCGAAGTGTACCGAAAGAAGGACCTCCGCGACGAGTTCAAGTTCACCAAACGGAAAGCGATCGCTCAAGACTTTTATTTCCGTGTCGTTTACAACGGCGAGGATGTCACAAACAAGCTCAGTTTTTGTGGTCCGAAACATAACATAGTGATGAAGGTAGCAAGCCCGACTGATGATTTGAAGACGTACTACACGTATCTGTGCCCTATAGAGAACATTGTCAGGTTTATTCACGATGACTACTTCGCTGGGTTCAACGCTAGCAACTACAAAGACGCGTGTGTGGCGGTCGGCAATAAGAAACACATTGTTTAGCCCAACCACTGGTGGGTCCAGAGTCTTGGTTCTAGTACTTAAATTGTTCTGTGAATCATATAGTTTTTGAGGAAATCTGGGGGGTACCAGTTCAACTAGTGATAAATGAAGAAATACAATAGTTCAGGGAATTGATATGAATGGGATTGGCCAGTTACTATAGGGGAGATGGTGTCTTGATCACCAGATTCCCTCCCGCCTCCAAATAAGTAAATTTTAGTTTAGCGGAAGGAGGGGGGGGAGGTGTCAGAATAACCTTAGCACTTTTTGGATCCCCTAGTGAATACAAAATATATAATGTAAGCTCATCAGTTTTGAATGGCAAAGTAAGTAAAAAATTTTTTTTATAGGTAAACGGGTAACGCACAAAGTAGTTGTTTCTGTGGCTGTTGAACTGCACGAAAATTTCCAAATAACAAATGATAATTAGGGATGTTATAGATATGACATTTCGGATATGAATACGGATACGGATGAAGGTTTTCCTATCACCCCAGTTTCGGATACGGTTACGCATTTACACATTATCCATTAATTTCAGATAGTGTCGGTTACGGACACTTTTTATGTAAGTATTTGTGTCACAGGTACACATTAAAGTAACGTAATTCAATAATGATACACAAGCTATGAATAAGCAATGGAAATAATATTATAAATATAAACAAAGTCAGGGGCGAATGCTAGTGTATCGTTTCGGTCGGGAAGAAACAAAAACTTGTCATGTATCATTTAGACGGCACTATCCGAAATTATCCGATATTGATATAGTGGATTCGGTTACGATTATATTTTTTACACCGAAGATCCGATAAATTCGGTTACGGTTAGTAACCTTCATAACGTTCCTGAAAATAATCTCAGGTCTCAAGAGCAAAAGCGGCATATATAAATCACAAGTCTCAGTACTTTTATAATGAATGGAAACCGATAGTATTTTTTTTTTCATATATAAAATTATATTATTCTTATTTGCGCTACAACCTTAAGTTTTACTATTGCTACCGTGTACAATACAATACAGTACTAAACTCTTCATTACACCATAGTGACACGTTAACTGAGACTGGATAACAAGGTCTCAATAGGCGGCCTTATCACTGCAAGCCATTTCTTCCACGCGACCCAATCAAAATCGACAATGTACGGACACGTGTAGATAGGTAATATTTTATTGGACACCACATAAGATTAACAATTTTAAAGTAACAACTAAACACATAGTACAAAAGGCGGCCTTATCACTAAATAAGTGATCTCATCCAGGCAACCTTTAGGTACTTAGTAACCGAAATGGCTGCTATAAATAGTCATATTGATCAGTTTTTCTAATTTGTCTCTTAGACCGTCATTGCGCTCGCGGTTACATTTTATGACAGAATACTATGGAAAGTGAGAGAGAGGATAAGGAAAAGGGAGTGAGCAGAATGAGGTTTTAAATACTCGATAAGGCTTTGGCATATCGCATTAACTTATCTATTCTTATGTGGAAGTTGACCTGTAGAAAAAAGCCGGAGGAAAAAAAGACAGCATTTTACATTAAAAAACATAAACATATGCTACTAACAAAAACTCTTAAATTTTTTAAGGTTCTATACCAAAATAAAATATATCAAAAAAGCACAACTCACACCGGTGTTTACGTGAAGGAGTAGGCAGAGGTGAGCATCGCCCAAATTGCGCAAATTCAGTTTGTTCATGTCATGTAATAGCTGTGTAACATATTACCATTTACCAAAATGCGGGATACTCGATAGTAGAAAAATTTCAAGATATTTTGCCAAGTTATATTAAAAAAAAAAAAAAAACTAACCTATTTATTACGTAATCAAATAGAGGCTTTCAAGTATTAATTAATTGCATATGATACATATCATGTTACTTATATATTGCTGTAGATATCGTTATTAATGCATATCAAAAGATCTCAAATAGAATTTAAATAAAGGAACTCACGCCTGTACGTTCCCGAAGGTGTAGGCAGATGCGAACATCACCCACTATCAAATAGAATGTATGGGGTTATTCCTTATGTATACTGTGTATTAAAAAAAAATATATGGCTGCATGAATATATCTCAACTGGTACTTGTTTGGTTATAACAAATAGTTTGTCATAGAATTTGTTTATATTTCAGTAAAAAGTTATTATATTATATAAGGAAATCTTCATACTATGAAATAGATATATGTGTAAGAACCAGATGTATGTATCTGCGAATTTATTATTATTATTGAACACTTTATTGTACACCAAACAATTTACAAAAGTAAGTACACATATAAGGTGGTGATAACAAGAGGCGGTTTTATCGCTGGAGATTCTATCTCTCCCAGACAACCTTTGGGTAGAATAACTATTAATTTATGTGACTAATGTAATTTGGATTTGTACATATATTTGTAAAATGTTTTTTTTTAATGAAAACGAGAGTGTCAAACGGGCAATTGAAGTGTTAAGTGATTTTTGCAATAATGATACCTGTAGCCAGCATGCATTGTTCTGTCCGATGTCGGTAAAGCTGGATTGCTACTTCTGACAGCTAAGTTTGTCATATATCCTTTGTAAGTCCTTCAAAGGGTGGTAGAATCTATCCAGGTTCGCTCGTGTCAGTATCACCACCACATACATTCCTGTTGTGAAATACCTCTTATGAGTTCTGTTTCAGCTGGAAGGATGTGGCAGCCGGCACGCACAGGATACATGAGGCGACCAACTTAGCTTTCAAAAATAGCAACGTACTTGTGAAACATTTCGAACAACGAAGGGTCTGTTTTGAGACCGTTACCGGTGTTACGGGTTGCAGAGCAGGCGAACATGCAGTTCAATTAGCCCGTTTGCTACACTAATTTTCATTTAAAATATAATAAAGCCCACCTCGCAAGAGTTACTCCACGAAAGAAATAGGTTATACCATCACTGAATAAAATTATGTTTAAGTCACATTATTTAACCAAAACAGTTTACATTCATTTATTTGTATTGCGCGAATTCTCTAAGAGAAGAGAAGATAAGGAGAGTAAACCCACAAAGCAATGAAAATGGCAGTTATACTAACTTAAGTAGAATGGTTGATTAAGAATCTCTGTACGTATTGTAATATATAACAAGGTAGCTGTTCTTTTGAACGACCCTCATGCAAAAACCGCTGAATATTTTGACATGAAATTTGTATGACCATTCTGCGTGTCTCTGATTTTACCTAAACATTGTCATAATATTCATGATAAATACTTCTTAATTGTCATTATAAATTTTATTAATTTTCTATCTGTTCAAAGAAAACAAAATATAAATAATAGATGAATTTGTCACTTTTGTTTACATCAAACTTTTCTATAATTTAAATTTTTCTGTTTTACGCGAACGAGGTCGCGGTAACAGCTAGTATAATATAAGATTGTTATTTCCTATGTTTAAGAAAACACTTGGCAGTATTTTAAGTCCGGTTTATGTAAACAATTGTCCGTACCATATCGAAACATATCAAAGAATTTTGTTTATAAATAATTTTATTTTAATTTTATATATATATATATATATATTCTATATATAATATATAGAATATATATATAGAAGACTCACTGACTGACTGAGAGAGACATCACCGCACAGCCCAAACTATTGGGTAACCGAGAAAAAATGTATACGGGTTCTTTTTATACTGTAGTTGAGCGCTAAGGGCGGATTGTCGGATGTTCAATGAAAGGGATGCAAGTGTGTGCGAAGCAAGCGAAGCCGTGGGCAATGCGCTTGTGTGTTATTAGTGCCACAATTTATTTTAATATTTATTTATAACTTTGCTTTTATTAGGAAACTGATTATTAAGCTTATTTATATTTTAAAGTGTGTAATTTTTCTTTTTGAGATTATTTTTTTTAAGCCAAAAAGTAATTAAAACGATAACTTTACAGTCAGTATGCCAGTGAATGACATATTGTCATATAGTCCGGTACATTTGGGTCAATGACGTACCTGAAATTGGAAGTAAATAAATAATTGATACATCAAACGTAACATTTTAAATAGAAGCTCAATACACGTACTTACGTCCATTTATATTTATTTAATTGGTAATTTGACTGATCTATATTTATTTTATCTTAAGTTTATTTATTATTTATAATATACCACGTTTATATTCGTTTATTATTAATTATTAAATAAATTATGACATAAGTTATTTAACGTGTATTTGGTATTCCAAACAATTGGCTTTAAAATGTTAGAAATAATTCAAAAATGCTATGTAATAAACCTCAAATATCTAGCCAATAATGGTCGATGATTGGATGTTATAAAAACAACTTTTTATATAATTTATTTTTAAAAATAAAACTTTATGCAAAGGCGCCATTATTAACTAAACATATATACATATTATAATGTCCTATCACTAACATAGTAAAGCTGTCTGATGATAACTAATAATTCTGATTGTTAGTAAAATAAAAATTAATAAAAAATAATATAAAAATAATAATATACATATGAAAGTTACTATTGATAAAATATCACTAACTTGTTTTAATAATCCTGTCCATTTTATTTTAACATATCTTATACAATTTTATTGCGTATTGTTCTAATGAAAGACATTTTTATTGTAAAATAAAATATTGCCTTATTTAATGCAACCAATTAATTAATAAAGTTGGATTCACAATGTATTAATATTTAATATAAACAATATAAATTAATGTGCAATATGAAGAGAGGAATTGTTTTGTTTGTCTTTGTGCCCTTGATAAATTATTTCTTCTTTATATTCATGATCTCCGTGGCGCAGACGGTGATAAGCCGGCTTGCGAAACGTGAGGTCGCGGGTTCGTATCCCGCGGCGATGCGAATCTTTGTAATTAGTTTAGTGTCTGTAACATTTTTACGGGTTTTAACATGAATATGTTCTACTGGGTCGGTACCACTGTTACACCGATTTGTGCCGTGAAACAGTAGATAATCTTC
>DWIE01000101.1:0-23183 GCA_018248235.1 Choaspes benjaminii
GGTGTAGCGGTCATGGACGGGTTATTGTATGCAGTTGGAGGCTCAGCCGGATCTGAATATCATAAGTCTGTGGAATGCTACGACCCGGAGAAGGACACGTGGACGTACGTGGCGGCGATGGGCAGCGCGCGGCTGGGCGTGGGCGTGGCCGTGGTGAACCGCCTGCTGTACGCCGTGGGCGGGTTCGACGGCGCGCGCCGCGTGCGCACGGTGGAGTGCTACCACCCCGAGAACAACTGCTGGAGCGAGGTGGCGCCCATGCAGGTCGCGCGCAGCGGGGCCGGCGTGGCGGCACTGAACCAGTACATCTACGTGGTGGGCGGGTACGACGGCGCGCAGCAGCTGGCGTCGGTGGAGCGCTACGACACGGAGCGCGACGCCTGGGAGCCCGTCACGGCCGTGCGCACGGCGCGCTCCGCGCTGTCGCTCACCGTGCTCGACAGCCGCCTCTACGCCATGGGTGGATACGACGGCACATCGTTCCTAGACATCGTGGAAGTGTACGATCCGGCGACGAACACGTGGAAGAGCGGCACGGCGCTGACGTCGGTGCGCTCCGGGCAGGCGTCCGCCGTCTGCTACCAGCACGTGGCGCCCGCGCCCGACGACCACGCCCCCGCGCTCATCCGCTCGCTCGCGCGCCGGAACTCCTCCCACCCCGCGCCGCCGCACTCCGCCCCGCCGGCGCAGCCCGCCCTCCCCGCGCAGCCACCCAGCGACGACGTGCCGATGCCCAACAACATCATAGGCACCCTTTCCAACAATAGCCGTGGCTCCTAGCGCTCGCTCTCCCTCCGACTGCCCGTATGTAGCCGGCATTCTATACCTGACGCGGCGTATAGCGTTAACTTCAACCGTATACGCAAGCCGCGCGCTAGGAGCCTCGAGAGACTGCCATGCTGAGTCAGAATGGTGGCTCAGGACTTGGACTGTGATATAGTGATGTTTGGATGTCAGTGTCTCGTTGTCCATTAACACCTTAAACAAGCTGCAAGGTTAGAAATCCAGATGATAGGTCAGTGACCTCTCCGTGACAAGAACCACACAGATATAGCGTTCCATGGCTCTTATGACATTTCTCCGCACGAAAATCTATTGTTTCATGATGAATGTGTGCCTACGCTACTAAAATCATTGTTAAGAGACTACTGAGCTTTTTAATAAAGCTCTTTTATGTCGAGCTTCATGACCTCTCATGAAATAATATATTTTTGTGAAAATTATTTTGGTGTCTCTGTAGTTCAATACAAACATAAAATCATAATATATTTAAGTGATATATCAATGTGCTTGCGGTTTGTAAAGATGTTTTTATAATTTGAATCAGCATTTATTTTTGATTTTATTAAAACGATATTGTTATGAATGTTAAACCAGATCTGTCCAGAGAAATCAATTTTTTCTTAATTATTACTGAACATACTATATAGGCCGTCAAAGTGTTTTTAACATTCCTTTTTTTTTTGTACTTTTATAAAGTTTCATACTTGTAAATAATTTCATAGTATTGTGAACACAATCTTTTTACAAAATACATGTGGGCAAAGTCATTTTAATGTGACAACAACTATATTGTCTATTTATAATTGTCTACTTACTAAAGAAGGATCCCTTCTTCTGTCTATGCATAAAATTTAATTGTATATGGTATGTTTATGACATACACTTAAAACTGTAATTTTTTAATCAAAGACCCAAGCGAAAACGAACGCCAGCGAAAAAATGTACCTTTAAGGACCTGTTTCACTATGTATGTATACTTAACACGCACGTCACACGTAACTATTTAATTATAAATTTGAAGTTTAATAGTATCTATTCATAATTTCAGCACCTCTCGTGTAGCGTACAAAAATTTCTTTATTTCGATTTCCTAACTTTATAAACATACAGTTTTAAGTGAATTGCGAGTTCAGCAAGCAACGCGATGTGCCATAGTGAATCAAGCCCCAGGGTAGTTTTACATTTGACTCGTCTACGCATTGCTGCGCAGATGTACAAAAATACTGTAATATTTTGATAAACACAGGAAAAATGCCTTTATAGTACTAGCAACATTATATTTTCGTTGTTCGCGAATGAAAACTGTATTCATATTAATCAGCATAAAACAAGAATACGTAAATTAACGTAACATTTTTGATCAATGAAAAAGACACGAATACATGTTGAAAATTCCATGTTTATTCCAACGTTCTACTATGTATATTTATTATTATGTTAAATAAGCAAATCCTACAAAAAGTAGTTTGTGGCATAGCCGTTAAGAGACAAACTGCCATCAACGCATGTAATATAGTCAATTTCTATGCGATAATCTTAATTATGTACATAAATAATTGTGGAAGTGAAATGTATGACG
Organism: Choaspes benjaminii; assembly: GCA_018248235.1. Taxonomy (NCBI): domain Eukaryota; kingdom Metazoa; phylum Arthropoda; class Insecta; order Lepidoptera; family Hesperiidae; genus Choaspes; species Choaspes benjaminii. The sequence goes on from DWIE01000101.1 coordinate 2,363, forward strand.
TATTTAAATCGTGTAAATACTATGCCTAGCATGTGTGTATGTAAATGTGACTATTTAGGAGTATCTATAAGGACAATAAAGACTGTTATGGGAAATATTCAGTTGTTTTATTATCTGAATAATGAGTATAGTATAAGATTCAAATACATTGATATAGCTACTTCAATACAGAATACATTATTTAAAAGGACACATTCTAGACATTCAAAGCGATTCCTTGTAGGATGGGCTACTTATTACTAAATTAGTAGTAATATTAGTATGTATTTTAAATTCAAAAGCATACAAATTTCAAACACTATGCAGTGAAAACATGGAACGCAAATACAACATCGTAGATGCATTCTCATAGTTGACATTGTTTGATATTGACACTATAACTAATATACTATTACTAATTAATATGGTGTTTAATGAAAATTAGAGTAGCAAATGGGCATGCCATTAACCTGATGTTAAGTGACCAGAGCAACCCATGACAACCGTTACCGACTTAAAATAGATCCATGGTTCTATTCAAAATCAGTCACAAGTGCGTTGCTACTCTTGGGCTAAGATGGTTGCCCGCGTGTGCTGGTTGCCACACCCTTCAAGCTGAAACACAACTTATAAGAGCTATTTCACAGCAGAAATAGGTGTGGTGGTGGTACTCACCTGGACAGATTCTACCACCAATAACCTTTTCACTACATAGAATGGTATTTTCGTTAGAACATGTTTTCCCTGAAAATCATGCTTCTTTGCTTTTAAGTTTTTGCTGCTAATTGATTTTTTAAGCTCCGAGTATTACAACTAAGTTTATATGACACTACTTAGAAATGGTAAAAATTCTAGAATATTTTATTTTTTCGTTAACTGAGTAAAGGATGACTTACTATTTACGTTCGCAAATTGTTTTACAAAGCACATCAATAGAAATTATAGTTTATGTTAAAGTTATTATGCATGGAAGGTTTGCCGATGAGCCCCTCCCTACGGGAACTCCGTACCTCAGACATAGCACAGCCAGTGCCGGATTAAACGCATAGTAAGAGTAGAAAATACATAAAAGGCGCGGCGTATCCAAACCTGTACTTTTTATTTCAGTTTGGGTGTATCTTGAATTTTGTTTTACCATTTTATACTCAAAAATCCATAGCAAATCCCTCTAGAAGGTCCCTCGTTGGAATTTGTTACGAGGCCTGCGTTTGCTTAATCCGACACTGCGCACAGCTAGCGCTGTTACCACGCATTACATTATTTATTACTCTCGCAACAAACTACTCCATTCGCGTGCAGAGAACGAAGTGACAATAAAAAAATTCAATTTACGATAAACTAATAAAATGTGTAAGGGCTCAAGGCGCTCACTTTAATTTAATACTAATTTAAAAATGACATCACGACTTTATCTGGGCGCTACTGACTACTGACTTCGGATATCGTATGTATATATAAAAGGATAAATGTATAACATATCAGCGCACATCCCAAACCACTGGTGCTATGACTGTAAAAATACATGGTACATGGTACAAACACAAGTTCCTTTTACACGGTAGAGGAGCACTAAGGAAAGATTTTTGGAAATTTAATCCCTAGGTTAAAAAGAGCCTGAAAGATATGCCGCGAGCGAAGCCGTATGAAATGCGCTCGTTATTAATAATATGATGTATTCTACACTGTTTCATATAATAATATAGGAAAAAATAAATATGCCTCTTTAATCATTAAAAAGAAAATTATATAATACTGCTACACTATAGTTTTATTATAATTAATGTGTTTTTGGTAGAACATAGTTTTTTAAGCCGATTTGAATATTTTACTCAATTTGCCTAAATTTTAAATGAGTCACTTCCGTTCTTGGCATGCATTCTTGTTATATTTTTAGTAAGTTTTTTAAATTAAAGCAGATATTTAATTGATTTCTAATTATTTTTATACGTCACAACAGTGAAACGTGACTCCAATACGATAGAAACAGACAAAATATACAATATTAAAATTAGAATATAAATATTATATTATTAAAATAACAATTTTGGTAATTTTGTCAACTAAGTGTGACGTCATAACGCCATCGGAAAACCTTCTAGGCGCGACTTATATTATTATATTTCCAAGAATATAATTATTAATAATACATAACCTGTCATGTCATGTCATGTCATGTAACTTTATACAATATGACCAATGAGCAATTAAATTCATACACATAATTTTGAAAAACAATCATTTGTTTTTTTTTAATTTAGAAAGTTATCGCTAATGTAGTTTTATTTACAATTTGTAGTCAGAACTACGAGATTAAGCTTATTATTATTTTGACACACACACATATATATAATTATATAGTAACATTAGTCTGTTAAGATTAATAAACTCCTTCGCTATATCGAATTTCGATATATCGACGTCAATTACACCATACAGACAATATTTTAATAGTGCCTACACAATAATTTAATATTAAAACAATAATCACACCTCTATCTAATCCAATTTATATCTGAGATCATGGAATATATTAATAAATGTTACGTTAAAAAGTGTATAAGTTCACATTCAATATGAAAGAAATATAGAATAGGTTCAGTTTGTCCTTATAAGATCACGAATAGTATGCAAATCAAATTCATATATGTACATATAATAATATCGAGTATAATGCAATGCTTTGTTAGGCTCTAAACCAAGTGAACAAAGAATAGCTCGGCAGTGGCGGCACTACAAGTAAAGTTAAGTCTCCGACATATCAGCTTCATGAAGCCTCTTACATTTTCCATCCAGAAGGGACGTTATTAGGTGAATTCCAAAGAATGTCCGAGTCAACAATTGTGTTAAAGTGTCTCTAACATTACTATTACTTGAAATGTAGGAAATACGACCTTACTTCGGCGTACATTTTTCGTTTTTAAGTCGATCAAACTTAGGTACGTCACCAAATGGAATACTTATGTGTTTTGTGAGAAGCCCCCACAAGTGCGAGGCCGTCGCCGACGACTAACGCCACCACTATATTCCTGATACTCAGAGAATTCAATCTAAATTTATTACTGTATTGCTTGGTGCAGTGCAAAACCACATTTATTTGTGCAGTGACCACGAGAGCTATATCGCGGCTTTTACGAGCTACAACACGACATATAGTACTATAAATATAGATCCTTAGTAAGCGACAATTATGTTCTTTAAATAGCAACAACACAACATTTTTTGCTTTCGGATTAAAACAAACTCATTGGAACCAATTACTAAAATGAAATACAAGTTTAAAAAAAGTGACTGGGTAAATCATTTTAACATATTTACTAAATAATGTCAAAAATTCTATGGTTTCCAGTTACAGAAGTACATATTTCATATAATATGATGAGTAATATAAGAAGTACAATGGAAGATACAGAAAATAATAGTTTCAGCAATTGCTAATGAACTAAAAGCATCACGAAAATAAGTTATTAACATTTAACTGTTCATAAATAATAATCTGTACAAATAGATTTAATATAAAACAATAAATAATTTCACTGTAATATAGAAATGTATAATATTCAGTTGTGTGACGTCGATGCTTTGGTTTTTCGCCTTCTTTTCACAAATATTCTCACATCTGGCACATCCGAGGTAATCGCCTCTTTCTTACTCGTGTCATCTGTGTTTGATGTACTGCTACTGGGTTCCTTAGCTCCTTTCTGAGGACTCAAGATGCTATTTGATTTTTGGTTTTTGTCAAGCTCTGGTGCCTTATGTGGTGTCGATGTAGCTAAAGCCTTCATTCTCGAACGTGTTTGACTGGTTCGAGTATCTTTATTTTGAGCAACAGGAGTTGCATCCTTTGTTTTTTTACAGGAATCACTAGAAACTTTGTTCTGAACGCCCGATGATATTATTACTGTTTTTACTACATTTTGTTTCTCAGGAGATATTCTCTTGCCGGTATTCTCTAAAAGGCCTTCAGTGGAAGGTCTCTTCGATTTCTTTTTAGTCTCAATACTAGATCCAGTGGTGTCCTTGATTTTATGTTTCTTATCATGTTTGACATGTTTCGGTTCATTCTTTATTTTAGTTTCATTGTTTTTATTTGCTGAACTACAAGTTTGAATGTTCGTGATTAGATTAAGATCTAAATCTACGGCACCTTGAGTGTCTTCACATAATGGGATATACTCCTCCAAAACTTGGTTTTTGTTTGTTATTCCCAAATCATCAGGGGTTATTAGGCTACTACTGTCTCCAAATAGATCACAAAATGTATTTTTAACGTCGCCTAATTTTGGTTCTATGTCTTCTCGCTCAGTCATTGATTTCCTTTTCTCTTCTTGATTATATTGTATTTCCTGAGATGACCCAGGATATTCTTTGAGCTTATTGTTAAATTTTAATTCTTCCCCAGAGACTCCATCTTGGTTATGAGAAGAATTATTACTATTCTGGAATTGAATGTTACTTTGTTTCACTTTATCACCCATTATTGTTTTCATGATGAGATCCAGATTGTCGGTATGTTTTTCTTTATCTTTATCCAATCCTTTTTTATTTACGTCTTTAGGCTGGTCTGCAATATCCATACAATCACTGGTTTCATCACTTAGTTCTAAGTCTCCTTCCACAATATCCTTTGGCAATAATGGCAATTTTACAATTAAATGTGTTGTATGTGTATCATGTCTTGCAGGACCTGGTTTGTTCTCCTTTTTGTCCTTTTTAATAATCTCATTGCTACATGAAAGTGTGTTTGGATCAATATATAATTTATTATGTGATATGATTTTAACACTAGTTTTCTGATCATCTATATTTTTTTTATTGCTCTTGTGATACTCACTGTGTAAGGGAACATATTTCTTTTTATCTACCTTGGGTGGTTGCATTGCAATATGAGTCTCTCTTTGGTGTGTGCTTTCACTACAGACTTCTGTATTATGTTTGTCAGGTTTCTTAATCTTTGGAAACTCATGATATTTCGAAGGGACTGCTGAACATTTCGGTAGGGTCTCAGGATATTGGCTTGTTGAATCGAGTTTTGGAACGGGTTTAGTATTTGTGACACTTCGTTCTTGTTGTTGAATATCTACATCACTTTTTATAGGACAAGGTTCTTCTTCAATTGGTTTTGCATTTGCTGGGGTCGTTTCGTCATCCGACCATGTAATTTCCCCAGGTTCTAAACACAACGACAAGACATGGGAAGTAGGGTAATGAATTTCCCTATATAACTCCTTTACAAATTCTTCACTTACATTCTGCGGTTTTACTTTTAAGGGGGAAGGAACTTTTTCCTTTGGTATGTCCAAGAATTTTTTAATATATTTGAGGTCGACATTTGTATCAATAACTGTTGACAGGACTTCTCTATTGTTTTCATTTCTCAAGATATATTTTTTACTTTTCAGTCTAGGGTCTTCGAGTTTTGTTGAAGCAGTGTACATAATTTCTTTAACGGGGTACAAAGAAGGATTATATTCGTAATCAGGTGATTGACAAGAAAAATCGTCAAATTGATGAGGTGGTCCTATAACAGGACCTGTTTGAGTTTGAACATCTTGATTGTGATGAATTATTCCAATTTCATTCACTTGTCTGTTTTGTGAATTTGTTCTTATTCGCTTGTATGGAGGCTCCTCAACTTCAGTTTGTAGCTTATGCTTCATGGACTGTATTTCCTGTTCATTAAATCTTTGATGCTCTCCACCCAAATTTCTTCTTGTTTCAATGTAGCTATTTCCTGGACCTTTTACTACTGGATGAGGAACATATTCTGATCTAGGGCCGTTGTCACCAGAAAAGCGGTTAGGCTGCATGTTACTATTTCTGCCAGGACTAAAATGATCGTTTGCTCTTTTTGCCCTTAGACCAAATTCACTTTTGTCTTGGTCACAATACCTGTCATTCCCGTGATATCTACTAAATTGATTTTGATTACACATATCTCTCGAGTCATGGTAACTTAAATGTCTATTATCTATGCCCGACATATTGGGTGCTTTAGAGGTATTTCTATCACAATCCCTTCTATCCCTATTGTAATAATTTCTTTCTACATCAGCATCTCTAAATGGAGTTTTTTTTCTGACCCTACTAAACCTTGAGAAATTAGAATCATTCCTCTCTTGTGATTTTCTGCTGCACCGTTCGTCACTGGTGGGAATGAATTTCTCTTCAACTGTTTTTCTTCCTTGGTAGTCTCTGAAAGAATCCCTATTTTGTCTGCCCCAGTCATCTTTGGAATTGTTAGACTCATTTTTCTGATCTGAATTTCTTCTGCAATGGTCGCCTCTAACATTGCTAGGGTCACTTTTCTGATCTGTATTTTTTCTGCTCCAACTATCTCGTGTGTAATTGGACTCCAAATTCCCATCAGTATTTTTCTTGCCCCACGCATCTCTAGAATTGCTTCGCCCATGGGTGTGGTCTGTGTTATTTCTATTCCAGGTTCTTGAATTAAACGACTCATGTTTATCATGTGTTCTTTTTCTGTCAACATCTTCATCTGTTTTCTTTTTTACTCTATTATCCCTTAGGTTGTTAGATTCTTCTTCTTCTTCAGAGCTGTATATTACATTGGGCCTTTGCAATGCAGGCATAGACTTTCGCCTATTCATAATCCTTTTTACATTACTTATTGGTTCTTGTTTCTTATTTTGTGAAACTTCCGTTTTATCTTCCTTGCCACCATTTTTTTTAAAGTTATTGTTTTGATTATCTGTTATCTTTGGCTCTTTTTCTTGACGTCCAGTGTCAGAGGAAAGTGACGTAGAAGATGGAGTACCGTGTTGTGTGTTCTTCCTGGAACCATATTAAATTATACATTTATATAACATCAATGTCTACTACTAGTAGCTCAACTGATGAGAGCAAGAAAACCAGTATTCCCACCGCAAACATAATACACACATACACTGTATTTGCAGATGCCGATTCATCTTACCATCCAACATTCATCTGTAAACTCTAATTTTCTAGTTTTACTCTAGTTTTACTTCTATCATGAAATTAAGGACATGGAAGTACAATTGTCAATAACTTTCTACTGTAGCTCATAATATGTGTGACTAAAATATTTCACAGATGCGACACAAATATGAAGGGGGAAATTCGAACACCTCATGTTTTACATAAAATATGCTCCCTAATACCCTTCCAGGGAAATAGAGCAGCCCGAAGCTTACACTGTAGAGTACAACTAGTGAGGTAGCAGTTATCGAAAAGTCAAACATAAAAGTGCTATTATTAATAAAAAGAACAAAGACTGCCAATTGACTGGTCATTTCAACTAATATGTTTGATAATAAATTTTATACACATGGACAAAGATACTTATAGAAGACCATCAGATGATAATGGATAGAAATTTATAAAGTCTAACAATAATCACCACAGTCCTGCAATTTTATAAATCAAAATATTAGAAGAAAATGTGCCAGCAGGCCATAACATTCGGATTAGGCCTTAAGCTGATCTATTGACCTATTTGAGGTCATTTAAGGGCTATGTCATTACATGTATTGTGCACAATGGTGGTAAACCTGGATAGATCCGACCACCACTAAATATGATGTATGGACAACTATTCAAATTTCTGTAATTATCACCCAGTCATAATCTTGTCATTAAAAAAACTGTATTCATAAATTATACCTTTGTGACAAAGGCTGTGTGGCCTTAGTAGACTCTGCTGACTTCTGACTACTGGTTTCATGTTTCTCTTTGTTAGAATTATTTTCCTTAGGCAAATTTTGTCCGACATGTTTAGCACTTCCCTGGTCATATTTCACATGTGGTATGTTCGGGGGCCGTCTACCCCAATTTTGTGTTGAATTAATAATCAGCCTGTCTTTTTCTTTATTAAGATCAACTATAATTTTAGTTTTCCTATCAATTTCCGCTTTGGCTGTCTTAAGCAATGATGAGTAATTCAATTCCAGCTTTTTATATTCAGCAGATAGTTTATCAAAATCCTGTAAAATGTTCTGTAATATCAATGCATACCCGTCCATTTATTAAAATACTGCATTAGTAATTAATTAGTAAAAACAGTGCAAACAAACCGTGGATTCGAATAACACAATATCCAATTCTTCAGTACACAAACAACAAAAGTATAATAATAATAATAATACTCTTTATTGCACCAAACTTTAGAATTCTTTTTTAAAAATATTGTTGGAATAGGGTGACAATAGGCGGCCTTATCGCTATAGTACACATGCATGTTGCTGATTTTCAGATTTTTTAGTTTAGTTTCAAATTAATTTTATAGACTATGTCCAATATGCAAAAATCTGTACTTGGATTCATAAAATATAAAGTTGATCATTTCAAAATACTAATAAAACCACTCTTATATTGCTATGGAGCCCATCTTACAGCACCTCCATAAGATTATCTTGATGGTAACTAAAACATTATATTATCATCCAAATTACAAACACATGCAAATCTTTCAATTGACAGGTAAAATCAACTTCCAAGTTTTGTTTACATAGTTAGTTAAAGATAAAGCGAATTTAAGCTTATTAGAAATGTTAGTAATTAGAGATTACTTAATGGCAATGGCCTCCACCATTTATTACGTGGGACTTAAACATAACAGGTGAAATGGGGTGATGTTACATATTTGGGTTAATTCAGGTGTGAGTTATGTATTTATATTAAATAATGTCATCAACATAATCTTTCAATCCGTTCATTGAACTATTAACTTCCAATTGGCTATAGAATTCGAGACACATTTTTTCAGTAACCAATGATATATAATTATTTGCTATTGCCTCTACAATACAGTAAGTATTTAAACAGTGCCAAGTGTGTTTCAGCATAATAGTGTGATATAAAGAACATGAGGTGGTTCAGTCTACTTCCTCAGAAGTAGCACCGCTTCTGCGGTTACAGATGCCATGGGCTGCATTAGCTTCATACCATCAGGTAGACACTCACTGTGTGCTACTTTACAACTTAAACAGTATTATTTATTTTTTTATGTTATGAAGTAGCTCACGGGCTTGCAGTCTACCTGCTGGTTAGTAGTTTCTGTAGCCCATGATATCTGTAATCATATATGGATCCTCCTCTATCCTAGAGGACATGGTGCAAACACTAATGTTTCACGGCACAAATTCATGTGACGGTGGTACTGACCCAGTGGAACATATTCATGTTCTACCACCTGTATATAAGACACTTAAGAACACTCATGGCTCATCCTGGAACAGCGATGAAATAACTAATACCAATTCTATTCATATAGGATGGGATTGGTCATATTTCTTTTGTATTAAGAAGTTACTTGCAGCACACCTAATAGTAAAACTGTGGCAAGAGAAACTAAAAACACTTGTAACAACCTCTGTGGCGCAGATGGTGATGAGCTGCTTTACGAAACGTAAGGTCGCAGGTTCGATTCCCGCAGCGAGACAAATTTTTATGATTTATTTCTTGTCTGGAATAACCTTACGGGTGGTAGAACATGAACAAGGGGGTATGTCCTCAAGTGTAGCACCGCACCTGTGGTTACAGATGTCATGGACTGCAGTAGCTGCTTACCAACAGGTAGATCGCGTGCACATGTGCTACTTCATATTAAAAAATACTAAGCCACTGTTATGTAACAATGTTCAGTCAGTTCTTAATATATACCATATTAAGCACATTAAGTGGTGGATATTAAAGACACAATAGTAAGCATTCAAGACTTTATTACTGTTCCTTATTCTAGCATAACCTAAATCATATAATCCTACACCATGACATCTGTATGGTGTAACTCTGGATGACAAGGCCCAAACACCTCATGTTGTGCAGACAGTATCACTATAACCAAAACAATAGGATATCTAATACAATAAATGATCCATAACCATTACCAAATCCATTATAAATATTTCAGTTAATTTTGGATAGGGATGTCCAAATTAGACATATTGTAACCAACCGGTTAACCAGAAACCTCTGTTTAGGGCCCACCAAAATGATATACTAGTCACACAACCCTTGTTTTGAATGAAAACTAGTTTAGCAAACAGGCATGCTGTTCATCTGATGTTAAATGACTACAAGAGCCCATGACAACCGTGACCGAATCAATACAGACCTATCAATCTGTTTGAAGTCAGTCACAAGTGCATTGCTACTCTTGAGGGCTGAGTTGGTTGCCTCATTCATCGTGTGAGTTCCGGCTACCACACCCTTCAAGCTGAAACACAACTCATATGCGTTATTTCACTGCAGAAATAGGTGTGGTGGTGGTACTCACCAGGGCGAATCTGGAAAGATCCTACCACCGAAAGTTAGTCAGTCATTGTAGAATTATGTTACCATTTTACATAGGTATATGAATATTAAAATAAAAGTATCCATAACTGAAACTAGTGGATAATCTGAAATAATTTAATATCTGTAACCATATCCCAAGCCAGTATGATTTTATTCCTATATCTATACCCAAAACTTCACCATGATAAGACCCCAACTGCATAATTCCTTCTTTGCATCTGTCCTTACACCAAAACATAACTAGTGCAACCATGAGTTTTGCATGCCACAACTAGATCTGACGGTGGTACCAACCCAGTAGAACATTAATATTGAACCAAATCCCAAAAATTTGCAGACACAAAAAAACTTAGAAATAATGTGTAACCACAAGGACTGAACCTAAAACTTCACCTATCACAGACTGGCTCAACACCGTCTATGCTACCAAGATCATCCAATTTCATCAAATATTTCTTATTACTACATATTTCTAGCCCCAAAATGCTCCTCTATTAGAAATATTTTTCTATATCCTAACTTAGCAAAAATCATCAGAAACTGCAACATAGAAAACATGAAACTTCATGCAGCCCAATTTAAAGATGTGATTGGCAGGATTTGAAAAGATTATAGCAAAATGATTCGAAAATTTTATCATACTAACTTTTCGTAATGTATCCATTGTAGTGGCGTACTCGTCCAGCTTGCATTTTAGTTCTTTATTTTCGTTTCTCAGCTCAGCTATAATATTTTGATCGTTGAAGTTATCCAAATCTCCATATATATCGTCCATATTTACAAATATTTAACAGTCGTTTATTTAGTGTTAGCAGGTAAGTGTGGTATAAAGTATTTTTAAACCAATTTTATTCAACATCTAGTTTACTACTAATTCGCGCAGATCGTAAAACGGTTGACATTTGCTTGACCAAAGAGTATATAAGTGTTTGACAACGTCGAAAAATTCAAAATGTACCTAATGACAAAAACTATTAATCAGAATAAATAATGACTGGTGCACTCTCACTACAATTAGTGACTTAAATAGTAAGAAGAAAATCCGTCATTAAACTAGTGTAACATTCAATTACTAAATTATTCGTTAAGTTCAATTTTTATTTTACTAATATATGTGAGAAAACATATAGATAAAGTAAGTCAGTCAACAGTAATGGTTGCTTCAACATGCGGATACTTTTATCTATACAATAAAAAACAGAGAATTTTATTGATATGACATTTAACTTTTTCGTTATTCTTTTACGCTTTAAAATAATGTGTCAAACTCTACACTTATACTTTATGTTGGATTGACACATACGCACAACAGTATATTTTTTTAAACTAGAATACAATCGGTTGAATAATTATTTTAACATTCTGCACGTTGCGCAATTTTAAGTATAAAAAGTACACATTTCATTTTTATTTATGATATTTATATTGATTAATGTAATATATTTCCTTCACTATTAACTATATTTACATTTATACATTTTACAAGCATGATAACTTAGTTAAGCTTACTAAATAAATCATATTAATGATTAAAAAATGTTTGTTATATCATTTACACGAATGGGCTTCATAAAATATATGTATGTAATTAGTATAAAACTGTCTAATATTAAATTATTGTCACCTAATTTTGTCCCTTAAATAATGTCGTCGGGTTTTACTTTGAAGTACTTATAAAAACATGAAATTGATACATGGGAGTTAAAAATGTTGCATAAGAATAAGATAGTTTCATTCAATTTTATTTATTAAAGTATATTTAATTTATTAATTAAATTCGCCGCATATGTAACACAGGTATTATCTAGAATTGCGTTGTTGCCGTTCGTTCAGTAGACAGAGATAAATATATTCCTGAATGTCGAACATTGGGCATGTCAATAATGCCAGCTTCCCATATTTTACCTCGGATTTTGGGTAAAAACTGTCAATTTATGAGTCATTTTCAAAAATAGAAAATTTGTGATGAACACAATATTTTGTTAATTATATTTATACAAGCTGAATACCTTTCTAATATCTACATGTTATTTAGACGCATTGTACCCGAATCAGGCTTTATTTTATTTTGACAGTTCTGCAGAATGGAGAAAAAAATAAAGAACTGGTATTTTGAAACTGTAGGATGTCAACACTGAAGCAAGTGTTTGGTTGCTTGACTTGCTAAGTTGCCTGCTACGCCTCGCGCTCGCGCTGTTTAGCGGACTTTAGCGCTTGTTAGCTCGCTAGTCGTGGACGTGAAATTTGTGTGGTGTTTATTTGGATGTATTCTTTAGCTTTAGGACTCGAGTTTGCGTATTAAAAAATATTAATTGGTCCGTAATAGCAACTATGTTCGTGTTAATAAACTGGTTTGTGGTCTCTTTCTAGACGCATTAGTGTAGAGTGCAACAGGCGATCGGAGGGGTCCGTGTAAACAGTAGAGAACATTGTGATTACAACATGCCCACGGACTCGGAATGCGAGTGCGATCTGGTGACGAAGGAGTGGCTGCTGGCGAAGCTGCGGTCGGACGAACGGGATACGGTGCTGGTGGACTGCCGCGGGTCGAACGAGTACGCTCAGTGCCACATCCGCTCGGCCGTCAACTTCTCCATCCCGAGCATCATGCTGCGGCGGCTGGCAGCGGGGAAAATTGAGCTCGCCTCCACGGTGCAGTGCAAGGAGCTGAAAGCGCGTATCGCGGCGTGCTGCTCGCGCGGAACCTTCGTGCTCTACAGCGACGGTGCCCCCCGGGACCCCGACTCCGTGCACGGCATCCTCCTCAGGAGGCTTAAACAAGATGGCGTGCAGGTCGTCTGCCTAGAAGGTAAATGACATACACATCTTATTTATTAACAGTTGCCTTCAATTACCATTCATGTATCAGTACCCTCCATTAAGTTATTCCAAATGAATTATTTATAATTCTTGTTGTACGTTGTAGTCGTATAATTATATAATTGGATTTATAATGTGACCGAGCCCAACACTACTGAACATGTAAATTTTTCTTCATAATAATTTAATAAAGATTATTAAGCTTGTCTTAATGCCTAGTGGGTCTTCCAAATTCGCCCAGATGTCTCAATAAGCTTTATAAGATCTCTGTGTCATAAGTTGACTCATAAAAACATGTGTAACGCAACATCCTATTCTGCAATACTTATTAATTTTTTCCTGTGACCACTATGCACAAGTCATTGAAATGTTATTCATTTTATTAGCTCAATTGTAATTATAAGTATGATTCAATTGGTCTTGAAACTATTAAGGTGCACCATAACTTAATAATGCACAAACGATAAATATGTTGCTAGAGCAATGAATGGGTCTCTGCATTTTTTCTAATTAAATATGAAAAACTAGCACAATTTAGCGTCACCTCAAATACCTTAAAAGCATACTTTTACAGCTTCCATTATGCTCCATACTTCCCATGCGTCAGAATTTCAACTCTTTGATTATTACTAAATAGGCATATTCTATTCCTTATTTTAATGTTTTTCTCTAAAATTCTAGTAACTTTATTTGCAAGATTACAAGAGGCACTTGAAACATTCTAAAGTACCTGCATATTGTAGTAGGCCTGCAGATTTAAAATTAGAATGGTTTATGCAACAACACTTGAGTGTACACAGATCTTCATTCAGCCAGATTAACAATTCAATGAGATTTGTTACTTTATTCTGTCCCATTCTGTGTGTCAATGCTATATTTTAACAGGCTGACTCTGTAACAAAATTTATTAGTATGTTGTAACCGTAGGCCTGAGTCAACATCTACAAAGTTATTAATTTCTTCACTCAAACATTCTCAAACGCTATGTTAACCAAATAGGTACCACAGTTATCATAAACTTCTTAAATTTTATATTGAGTAATGTTTTCCCCACAAATAATTTTTATAATATATGTATGGTATTCCAAAAATACTGAAAAGTGAAAAGAATGAATGTATAATGGTAATACTTGATTGCAAAGTGGTATACAAGACGCAAGACACTAACATATTTCCTCTCCATAATTGCAATAATATGCACACAAGATGAAGCGACCAACGAGTCCTCAAAAGTAGCAACACACTTTTGACTTCATACAGAATGATGGGTCAGTTCTCAGTCAGTTACTGGGGGTCATGGTTTGCAGTGGTCACTTAAAATCAGTTGAATTACATGCCCATTTGATACTTTAATTTTCATAAAATATATAATAATAATGGATAAATTTTAATATAGTAATTGTAACAAACAAATCTACTGCTCCAGTCTATATTTAATTATTTATATGGTGAGTTTCACAATTAACAATTCCTTATTCCATTATCAATGTTTATTTCCTAACCATATTGATGGTTGATGTCATTTTATGATGGAGGAAAACTAATTATTGATGAAACAATGTAATTTGATATAAAATTAATTATTCTTGCATTGACACATTGTATAATAGCATTTTCAATTTGGACATTATGGAATACAAACACATTGTAATCTATGTACTTGGTTATTAAATATTTACCTCATACTTAAATATAAATTGTATATTCAGGAGGTTCACCTGATTTAATGTAGTTTAATTGGTAATATTAAAAACATAGCATAAAATGGTTCATGGATTAATAATGCGCAGAATAAAACTATTGTTATATTATTAAGTGAACCCTAAAGTATTATTTGCATGAAATTCCATTCTTACTCCAATGGATGATTTGCATTAATTAATTGAATTAAAACACATTATCTACAGTTTGTCAACAGATTTATATGGTACATAATAATTATACCAATTTTTTTTTTCTAATATGTCTTAAAAAAATAATACATACAAAACATATTTATATTTCTGATTTTATGTATGAATACAATAAATGGCAGACTGACTATTCATTAAAGACAATCAATATAACATTATCCATAATTTATTCCCACAGAGTTTCATTCAGTAAACTCAATTATTACTTAAAGTAGGCACGCGTAACCGTTGGCGCGCGAAACGTACACAATTTCGTTAGCATTCATTCACAAAAACTAGTAATGCCACATTTATACATACTTAATAACATCAATGAAAATTGTGAGATTTATCCATGATTTCAAAAATTACTGCGTTTTTGCTGGACTGATTTTAACGGGACTTAACAAACAAACAGTGGACCTTGTAATGAGTAATATAATATTCGCAATAAAATGATACATTTTTTGTGCAAACATAACAGCTAGCAATAGAATAAGATTCTCACTTTACATTTACAAATCAAAACATTCCATCAAAGCTTCTATTATATTATTTAACTTTTTATATTACCATTTACATTTCAAACCTATGTGCATATTTCCCTGTATCAATAACATGACGTAAAACTGGAGTAACATTTAAAACATCATCGCCGTCTTGGTTAATTACATTGTTGTGGTTTTTATTATAACATTCATTGAAAAAATATGACTAATTTGATAGTTCCGATGTTTGTGTCGTTCAGGAATTAAAGACAAGTCATAAAGAAACATAGTTTTATATGGTAAGACGTTGAAATTTAACGAAATGAAATAAAGTAAATTGATGACACTTAATGTAATGGTTGGAGCTTAGTGTAGAGGGGCTTGTAGCGAAGCCGGAGGTCGCAAGTCGAGGCATCCGCTGTTCCAAACGTGGGAGAGGAAGTCGGCTACTTATTGTGCTCCTCAATGCGAGACGGCAGATTATGATCACGGCGCACCGACTTGAACGCGCTCGTTTACGTTTCCGACTTAGCTTTATTTTATGGTCTGAATGTGCATGATTATGTATAACTTGTAACTGGTTTCTATGAACTGGTAAATCTTGTTTGTTTAAATGCTCGTTTTATACTACTGAACATTGAAATCTCGGTAATTCTCAACTCTTAATTTTCTTAATTACGCCCTTCTGCCCGAGCGCGCTGTACCATCATTTAAATAAAAGTAGGTACGTGGCGAGTCACACAAAACGGGTTATTAACAAAGAAAGTAATTAACTTCAGATTGGCTATAACTGACACGTGGTTAAAATAAAGATAAGATGGGTTGTTTGTAACGAATACCAGCGGGCGTTTTGAGTGGGGATTTAAATTTAACTAATGCGATCAAAGGCCGGAAGTCTGTATTGCCGCGGTCTTCGGCCAGCGGAAGAGTGCCGCAATTTTATTATTAATAAGTTCCCGTTTCACTCACGTCCTGCCAATTTCATTCACTCCACAGCCGCCTACTGTCAGCACTCTAATTTAATTCTATGTTATTTTTTGTATTTCCATAATTTATACTGTATGACGTAAACTTGATGGTTGCATCAAGAAACCGTTAGGTTATGTTTTAAATTTATAATATATCACCGCTATATGTAACTGGATCAAAAGCTTTATGATAAAATAGAGTATGATATAGGTAGGTATGTTCCATTATCAAGCCCACCTCATTATAAAGACAAATGTTTAAAATAGTTTGTTGCCACTCTATTTTTTGTAAGACACATTACATGAGTTCACCAGTACGGTGTGCCCTGCCAAATAGATTCCCTGTCTCAACATAGTTTTTCGAGTTCATATCGAACATCACCTTTAAAACCGTTGTCATCTATAAATAATAGATCTCTTTATAGTCTGGACCAAAATATTGTCTACTGGGCGTCCGATCGATAAAGCTGCAACTTGGCAAGCGAGTATCCACACCGGTACCTCCTTGTGTCGTAAATTATTTTATTATGTAATAACAATATAGACAAGTAAACCGCAGTAACCTTTAAGTAAAAAAGATAATTTATACTCTTTTATCTTTTTTCGATTAAAGAGATATGTAACTATAGATATTGTTATCGTAACTAATGTTCTATGTAGCTTTACCCGGTCTGTTTTTTTCGTATATCTGTTATCAAATAACATTATAAATCACTGTCACTGTTTCCATAAATACCAATAAATTATCCGTATCTGTCTGCCTGTCAATAAGTTTTATAAGTAATAAAGCAGTTGAATTAGCACAAAACAATTGAAAAGCGATTCACATTGTCCAGGAAGCTGGAACATCTGGTGCGTCCGCGGTTGTGACACCGTTGTCGCGAAATGTATGGCACGTGCGCCGACAGGATGCGGCCAGCTCTGTATTTTACATTATAATAGTAGCGGAAATTGCATGCATCTGGGCTGCAGTGGAGCAAGCTTGGATACGAAAACAAATAACTGACAGTTAACAGTCTGATCTTATGATACCACCGACCATGTTTGAAAACACATCTTCAATTTAATCTATCTATATATATACAAGGATAACTGACTGACCGACACATCAATGTACAGCACAAACTACTGGGGCTTAAACCATGAAATGGGCATATAAAAAAGGGAGCACTGAGGAAGGATTTTTGGAAATTCAAACCCGAAAGTGGTGAAAAAGGAGATGAAAGTTGGTATGCCGCGAGTGAAGCCATGGGTGATGTGCTCGTGAGTAATAAAAACTAAAAAAGTTTGACAATGACTGGTGATTAAATATAATATGACTATGCTAAATTTAGGTATCTAATCTAAACTTCTTATCTGTTTCCATACTCTTTACATCATTGTCTCCGATGCTATGTGCTCCGATACTAACAGTTAACAGTATATCTTATATACTATAACCAGCGTAAACGTCCGAAATCAAGTATTAATTCGATTTAATTAAAAATGATGACTTTTTTATCTACAATCTAAAGTCTTAGGTGGAGTAGATAAAGGCATAATCAAAATATTTATAAAAACCAACGAATAATTTACTATATTATTATGTTCCTATTACGTCAAGGAATATTTCTATCGGTCGCGATTGTCATAATCTTTTTAATGCAAATTGATTACAAACTAAATATATTCATTCATTAACATGATATTACCTAACGAGCTGATGTTTAAAAAAATCGAATTCTTTTCAGTGTGATTTTTCCACATAAAAGTATGTGGATTGGTAACATTGGCATTGACAGTTTTTTTACTTGGTGATGTAATGCCCGGCCCGCGAATTACAACTGTGGCTACGTTCTTTTCATTGTATTCTGATTTTATTTATACCTCGTTATGGTACGTTGGATTTTAATACAAAAAGAGTTTTCCGGAAAGGTAGAATCGTTGGAACTCGCACAAAGATGATTTGTTTAATGTTTCATCAGAGGATGAAATGCAGAGGCGCGGGTCGGGGCGCGGCACGGCTACTTTGTTCCGCTGATACGGTTATCTGCGAAATTATCTCTGGTACCACGGCGCCACTACCATTATCGACTTAAAATCGACCCGGCTCGTAATTGGTATAATATATACCCGTGAACTGACCGGTTGAACGTTTTATTTTTCCGAGAAGTCTGCATAAAAAAGAATTCCAACGGTGAGCAATATGATTTGAATTCTTTTGCAGTTTCCTCCTCTCGAATAGTAGAGACGCCAATAACACGTTGCGCCTGCTACCTACAACCAAGGAACGTTCGTTTCTTTTTTCTTTCTTTGAACGCGTTAGTTTATTTTAGTTGTTAACGCTTTCAACATCCTAATTTTCCATCTCATTGTAGCCAAATCCAATCCACTGACGTCAATCTGATATACCGAGAATTTGCTCTAACAATATTGATCGTTTATAACCCTTTTATCGCTACAGTTTCCACAGTATAAACTAAAATTAAATGTTACATTCTAGGTAGTAGGGTCTGAATGAAAGGAAAATTTCGGTTAATAACGTTCGTCAGCTCATCACAGATAACGGTTATGAATTGATACTACTTTTGTATATATAAATATCTAAAGTGGCATCGCCATCGATATCAATATACAATATTGTATCCTTGGGAAGTAAGCCTCTAATAATATATAATATTAATATAAAAACAATTCATATTTAATAACTTTAGCTTTTGCTAAAATGTTGTTTCAAATTAAAAAAAAAAAACAATAAAAAATTAATCTACGTGCGCTAAAAATAAACTGGAAGAAGAAGCTATAGGGATGATGCAATGGTTCGTACTATTGAAGGCAGATAGATAAATAGGCACAGTACGTTCTTGATAGAATTGACCTAGCTTTAGTGAAAAGATGGAGTCAATCGCGGGCCATGCGCGGACATATTTATATCTCGCCCACCATCCTCACAAATTGGCTCGAATTGTCCCAACAGGCTTGATTAGAGGCCATTTAAAGAGGCACGATCATTTTATTAGACGCTTTGTACTTTCATTTGTATATTTAAAGCATTATTCTAGGTTGGAGTTATTTTTAGTTTTACTTGCTTGGGTAGATATATATTCATCAGTGTTTGTTGTACAATAAAGTTATTGAAATGGAGAAACAAAATATTTGGTTTCACTTTATTTTTTCATGATTGTCATCATCGTCCGCCTGATGGTAACTGGCTACTGCAGCCTATGCAATATGTAAACACAGATGCGGTGCTCCTTCTGAGAACAGAACGAACGCCTCCCGTTCTATATATGCTGGATATCACACCGTTACACAGAAACACAAATAGTGCGAAGTAGCGTTTCACGGTACAAATAGGTATGATGGAGGTACCGACCCAGTCGAACATGAATGTACCACCCGTAAGGACTTTTTGAGGCAAGAAACAAATTAGGAAATTTATATCACTGCGCGAAACTAATCCGCGACCTCAAATTTCGCAGGTCGGCTCATTATCGTTTGCGCCACGGAGCTCGTCAGTTTTTATTTATTTAATTTATATTATATAAGTTTGTTTTATCATCGGCCAGTTTTATTTTGTGTTTGTTTCATAAGTCACTTAAGAAAAAATATATGCTAGTTTTAAAGTACGTATTGTATGCCCAAGTTATATCTTTCGAACAACGCGATCATGGTTACGAAATAGGATAATAATACTATTCCACCGGGGGTGTTAAGTCTATTTTGAATAATCGCATTCCATATCGAGCGTCACTTGGTATA
The DNA here is from genome assembly GCA_018248235.1 of Choaspes benjaminii. Classification (NCBI taxonomy): domain Eukaryota; kingdom Metazoa; phylum Arthropoda; class Insecta; order Lepidoptera; family Hesperiidae; genus Choaspes; species Choaspes benjaminii. The sequence continues at coordinate 22,529 of DWIE01000101.1, forward strand.
GTTATGACGGGCGCGCTCGTTTGATCCGCCAGTGACAGTTGATAATGCGTCCTGGTGGGCTGCAAGGCTGCTTGGCGCGGGAAGGACGCGCGCGGGCCAAGGTCCGTCCACCTGCCTCCCACGCCGCCCCGCTCCCTCCCGGCCGCAGCGTACTGGCACCCCCGCAACATCCTACTTTCATTTCGTTCTTTTGATTGTTGTCTGCCTGTCATTTAATGCGGGTAATTAGGTTGTATGCAAACAGATCAGTGTTATATTTATTGATTGGTAGTTGTAGCAATTTGTAATAGCTGTATCAGTAAATGGAATCGCTCTTATCGTTTTCATCTTCATTGATACTGTAAACGTAGTAGCTACTCGTACGGACTAAAAATAATGTATAAAAATAGATTTTGATTAAGATTTAATATCTGCAACTTGATAATTTCTATCCGTTGTGTACTACTTGCTCGACTCGCAACATCAACACAGTTTCATACTGTCTCGTCTAGATAATCTTATTGGAACAATATTTACACACGCTACTGAGAAAAGCACATTGTTAGGTGGCCTATTTTCAGCTATTTTACCACTCATCTAGTTCAAGGAATACAGGATACGCATTCTGTGGAGGTGAATATTTATTTTAAGTGCCGGCGCTCTATAACACCACGCT